>RJWJ010009610.1:0-49455 GCA_004363605.1 Indri indri | reverse complement strand
CGTGTAACTGTGTCCATTTTTTCAAATCCTGTTTGTTTTGTTGCTTATCATTATGTAACTCTTTCCTAAAATTTCATATCCCCAACTTGCTGTATTTTTAACTTAGTTTTATTGTGTTGTTTAAAATGACAATAAATGATCAATAAAATTATAAAAATGATAATGAAAAGAATGAACAATAATGGATAGGAATAAATGACGAAATAAATACAAATGTTTTTGTTTTAGTTGATACAGGTGCATATATTTTCTAGCTATAGCCACTGAAAGGGATGGAAAGTGACAGCCTAGTAGCAATGAGCATAACTAGTCTTCAGTGCTTGATTTCTAAATATAATACTATTCTCCAATAAAAAGGATCAGGGTTCCTTGGAAAGCTGGTTTATTGCAGGACTGGAGCAAGGAAAATACAACATGAGTCTGCAGTATCTTGTGGCTCTAGAAAGTAAGAATGTGTTAAAAAATAAAAATTTAAAAAAATAGAAGGGGTGCATTTGAAGGGCACAGGAGCCCATCTAAAGGAGCTCTCAATAGACAAAGCTGGCCCAGCTTGAGCAACATAAATATAGTATTGGATCATAAACCAAAGAACAAAGTATCCACGAGTCTATCTTGATAATAGGTAAATGAATAATAAATGAGTGGAGGAGAAGAGTCAACTATTCCTCTCAGAAGAATTCCAGTTAACAAATGTGAGAGGAATAAGAGAACCAGGCCATCACCATTCAAATACAATAGTAATAATTGCCACAGGCAAGATCCATCAATGAATGCTAAAATTAGGGAAAACTTAAGCAGAAATGGGATACTTGCATAATCTCAAAGTATGCCCTGCCCCCCAAATATTTAGTAACTTTACAGAAGAGAATCAACTGTAGGAAGTGGCAGATACCCCAATGCATCAAGGTTAACCTTGAAATAATACATACACATATTCTCTGATACGATGCTCTGAGGACATGTCGCCTCCATAGTGTTCTGTTCCATGTCGCAGAACCTCAATCTAGTCACAAAAACACATAAGACAAACCCAAACTGATGAACATTCTATAAGATAACTGATCAGTACTATTCAAAACTGTCAAGATAATAAAAGACCGAGGATTATGGATTGGAGGATATGACAGCTGAATGAAATGTGGGATCCTAGAAGGGAAAAGGGGTGTTGGTGGAAAAACCAATCCGAATACATTATTTATTTAATAACATTATACCAGGATTAATTTCTCAGTTTCGATAATTAATCTGTGGTTATGAAAGATATTAACATAGGGGAACCTGGGTGGAAGGTATAGGTGAACTCTTCTAATTTCTCAACTTTTCTGGAATCTTAAAATTACTAAGCTTCAAAAATAAAAATTTTGAAAAGCATTCAGTTAACAATAAAGACTTTCTAAAAAGATCCTGTATGTATATATACACCTATATTCCCTGAAGGTGTGTGTGTGTGTGTGTGTGTGTGTGTGTGTGTGTGTGTTATATCTCCAGATTCTCATATAATTTTTCTTGATAGTGTATCTAGATTTTTTATTTTTCAATTAAGATTAGTAATCTCTGTATGATCTAAAGACAAACAAGACAAACTGAACTGAGCTTCAAAATATTTACATTTATTTACTTATTGACATTTTTGAGTACCTACGACATGCACATTAATATTATTTCTGTTTGAGGGAAGACATTAAACACACAATGCCTGTGTTTAAATTGTCTAAAGCTTAGAGAAAAAAGCAATTATCAAAATTATTTTATGCAATATGAAAAGTAATTAAAGCTATGATAACGATATAGATCTAGGACTATGATAGCACAGAGGAAGAAATAAGTATTTTCTGCTAGACAAATCTCACAAAGTTCTCTATGCAGGAACTGATGTAGGGTCTAGACCTAAATGTGAAATTTGCAAGCGTGGAGGGCGATCTGGCTGCGATATCTATGACCCCATTGACCACCAGGGTTGATTTGGCTGATCTGGCTGGCTAGACCCGTGTGCCCTTCCTCCCTCAACGCTCCATGTGCGTCCCTCCCGAAGCTGTGCTGTCAATCAAAGACAAAGACCTTCCCCGATAGAGAAGGACCATTCTTTGGTCGAGGGTATATACGTTCCCCAGCTAGAACCTCCAAACAAGCTCTCAAGGTTCCAATATTAAATTTTCACAGGAAATTAGGGTAACCGTTGAAAACAGTATATGTTCAATGGGCATTTGTTTAGTGAAATGATAAATGTTAGAATAATATAGGTCAGGTCAGTTTAATCATCTTGATTTTTTGTGGA
The DNA here is from genome assembly GCA_004363605.1 of Indri indri. Classification (NCBI taxonomy): domain Eukaryota; kingdom Metazoa; phylum Chordata; class Mammalia; order Primates; family Indriidae; genus Indri; species Indri indri. The sequence goes on along the minus strand of RJWJ010009610.1, from coordinate 47,180 downwards.
TTACAAGCTTTTGTTTGATCTCTGAGACCACTAATAATAAATGTTTAGTGTTCTTTTTGATGTGATCAAAAGATACTTCTGTTATAGAAATAAATATCTAAAATGTTAATGCAAACAAGCTTTATTGAGCATCCAGTATATATGCACATCATTGCTCCAGCTAATGGATAATCTAAGCGTGACTAAGACATTGAAAATCGTTTACAGCATAAGTTTGTTTGTTTAGTGAGTCAGACGTTGGAAAATATGTCAAATCTGAAACTTACTAGCATGAGACTAGACAAATTATTAATACTCAATCTTAAGCAGAATCAGTTTCCTTACCTCTAAAGCTGGGAAAATAATATTTATTTTACAGGATTATTTTGAAAATTAAACGAGATCCTGAATGTAGACTGCCTACCTAGTAGGATCTAATGGCACATGTCGGCACTCAGTAAATGTTGGCTGTTGTCATCACTCATTCATTTAATAATTTTTACCGTGCTCTTACTATATTCCAGGCATCATTATTATTAGGATTGTTATTATTTATTAAGTAAATATGGTTCATAGCTGCAAATAACATAAATGCAGTAGAGAAAACAGCTCTCAAAACAATTATAAAAATTTTGTGGCCATAGTCACTATTTTATTTGGGTATAGAAACTATCGAAAGGAAGAAATGAATAAATCTTCAAGGAGAAGACAAAGCAATGTGGAAATATAGATAAAAGGAGCTGTTATTTCTGATTGGAATATTCAGGAAGGCTTCAAAGAGAAGGTGATAATTGAGCTTGATTGTAAATGAGGAGGGCATTCAGTAGCCAGTGAAAAAAATGAGGAGGGTGAGTATGGGAAAAAAATCTGCGGACACAAGGACAAAGATATAAAGGCTTCAAAGTGTATATGATATTTAGGAAACAGAATCGTTGTAACTAGGCGGCAGTCAAACTAATCAGATATAATGATGAAAAAAAGAGAGGAATTGAAAATGATCTTGAGGACTCTACTCTGGGAGGCTTAATAAAAATGAATTGTCTGTATTGGTACAGGGATCCAGGGAAGGTTGGGGTCGAGAGTTAGCACAAGGTAAGCTTAATAGGCTGGTCGACACTGAGAGATACCCATAGGGCAGCTAGGAATTAGATTATTTTGTTTGGAAGAGGTCAGAACTAGGCAGGAGATTTTATAGCCCTCAGTAAAAATATGGTGTGAAAACCCTAAAAGGAATGACCTTGTAAATAGAAAATAGAATGGAAAGAAGTTAAAGTCAGAACTTACAGAACAGCTTGTTCACAACTTTAGGAGTTATGCTATAGGAGGTACTGTGGACACACAGACTTCTTCACTGAGATTTAAAAATAAATAATCAGCTCTTTATCATGAGGAGGGGAGACTATTCAAGCAACTTGCTTCCTTCCTTTACCTGCTACTTCAGAGTCTTTTGGTTTCTTCATAGATGACTGGAATTCCCATGATTTGTGAGGTGGGTGGATAGAGTAAGTTTCTGTTCCTAGAAAGTAGCTTTGGAGGATGCTGAAATTATGGATTGATTGAAGAGACAGATTCACCAGGAAGCTAAGAAAGCTGATTTCAGGGCCCTTCATTTGCATGGACTCTCACAGGGAGCCCCAGCAAAATGTTTGTGGTCAAATGCTTTTGCAAATCTGGTAGTGGTAAGTTATTTAAACCTCCGTCAGTTAAGAGTTCTGTCTCTTTCTACTCAGATGTCCCTTCCCTCACTCTTCCCCTCTTGTTGGGTGGTACTGAAGAGGCCACAAGCTTTATCAAATCCAGTGGAGAGGCTGCAGGTAATTTTTTCAGAAATTGAAGTGAGAATACATTTAGTTTGGGCTTAGTAGGACATACGTACACATGAAAAAAAAAGCTTCATTGAAGTAAAACTGATATGCAAAAACCTGCATATTATTTTATGTGCACAATTTGATGAATTTGGCATATACCTGTGAAACTATCACCACGATCAAGGTAGTAGACATATCCATAACCTCTAAAAGTTTTCTTGTGGCCTTTTGTGGTTTTTTTTTTGTGGTGGTTGTTATTGTTTTCAGAACACTTAACATGAGATATACCCTCTTAAATTTTTATGTGCACAGTTCAGTGTTGTTAAATATAGGCACTATGTTGTACAGCAGATCTCTATAACTTTTTTATCTTGTGTAATTGAAACTTGTACCCATTGCATGACAACTTCCCATTTCCCCCTCCCCTCATTCCCTGGCAGCCACCATTACATTCTCTGCTTCTATTGGGGATACTGCATATAAGTGGAGTGTTTTGCCCTTCTGTAACTGGCTGATTTCACATAGTGTAGTGTCCTCCAGGTTCATCCATATTGTTACAAATGGCAGTATTTCCTTCTTTTTTAAGGTTGAATAATATTTTTAGTCACTTCGTGTATTATTGGTATCGCTGGTCACCCAAATTTGGCAGAAACGCAGCAATTTGTAGTGCATTGTCATCATGATTTGTTGCTGTGCCTGTAGTTTAAATTAAAACAGGAGCTGATCTATTTAGAAAACTGAGCCTTGTGTCACTTTCCTTTTCAAACTGGAAAGTTTATTTTTATGGGGAAATAAACAGAAGTTAAAATATCACCTTTCTTTAATTGGTGAGATTGTTTCTTATAAGGGAAAATGAGGATCATCGATAATATTTACTGAATGCTTATCACTTGTAACTACTTTCAATTCCATGTTATAGCTGACAACACTGAGACATAGAGAAGTTAAATAATTTTCCCAATGCCACAGACTTACAAGTGGCAGACTTGGGATCCAAAGCTAGGAACCAAGGTTCCAATCAGTTACTTAAACCTCCAGGGAATACTGGTTCTCTGTCCCTGGCTGAGATGTCAGAAGACCCTGCATATAAAGTCTTTGCGGCCTTTAACAAATCAGTTTACTTCTTACGATCCTCAAGTTTCTCATGAGATAAACGAATGGGGGCTAGAATTTAGTGTCAGTAACTTCGGGTTGATCTTATGACCCTTTGAGTAAGCTGTGTCCTGTCTCCATGGTGAATAATAGATGGACACATATCCACAGACACCCGAAACCCATTTCTTACCCTAGGTCAAAACCCCCTGGAATAGAAAATATTTAAATTTCTTTAAAATCTAATATTCTGCTATCTTAAGAAACGCTGACTTCAAGTTTATTAGTCACTTTTCGAAAGGGCAAGAGTTTACCACGCAATGACCTATTAAGTGATTGGTCAGTATGTGCCTTATTTATAGGTTGGTTTGGGTTGTATTCTTTCTTGTGACCTTGCACGTTCTGAATGCTGCTGAAGTCTTTTGCTTTGAGGACATTTTATTAAAAGGAAAATTTTAGGTGCATCTGGATTGAACTACTCTGAAGAAGTTACGGTGTTTACCTGAAGCTAATAAAATAGTTTATGTTTTCCCAGTAAATGAGATCTGAAAAAACAACCAATGTGTCAATACCAAAATCAGTTTGAAAAGGATCTATTGTGAGATTACGTTCTTAAATAAAATGTAGTTTAACAAGGAGGCATTCACTCTGGCTTCCTTCTTATAGGGATAGTTTCCGTTAGAATGTAGAAATGATGGCATGTTTTGAAGCCATAAACTTAATATGTATCAAATTTGATGGCTTTCAAGATCAAAGGACTGAGTTTCAATTTAAATGTATGGATTTTTATTATAAAAACAAAGTATCTTGCTAGAAAATAGATCGAGACATTTTGTGTATTCTCTCTCTGTCACCTAAGGAAATTGCAAAAGCATGTGTTCAAAATTGTGTAAGATTTAGTATACACAGCAGGAAAGTACTCTGTATAGATTTTTTTAAAAATGCACTAGTACTGTTCTGCCCTTGAGCTAAAATGCATTAATATTTTGATTCTTTTCTATGTAAAATTTGGTTGAAAGATTGTTCATTATTGTTGAATTTCAATATGATTGCAAATGAAATGATGCAAAACCCAATAAAGCAGAATACACAAAAGAGCAATTAACATGTTATCTCAGTAAGTATATAGACGAATGAGAGAACATACTGTTCTACACTACAGCATGTAATTAAGATGTAGTCATCAATCAGGGAAATATTGTATCTTGTTTAGGTGCACAGGTGGCTTTTAGAAAGATTGATTAGCTCTTCTTGCCCCCATGAGATGTAAGTTTGTAGTTATTTCTGCAAAAATTAAACAGAATAATTTCTCATACTTCCCACAGTATGTATGCTTCAATGCAAATAGCATGCCACCAGAGATAAATGGGAAGTGTTCATTTCCTTGTCTGTTCTATTCCAGATGCTCTCTACGATGTCATCACTGTGGGGGCCCCAGCTGCGCATTTTCAGGGGTTTAAGAATGGTGGTCTTCGGAAACTGCTGCATAGATTTGAAACAGAAAGAAGAAAGTAAGTAAAGATGGGAGGAAAGCACACAGTCCATTAATATTATCCTCCCTTTGGGGAAGGCTATATACCAGGTTAGGATAAAGATGGTTGGCCCATCACAATGATGGTTGACCCATTCTGTAACATAATGCTGTTGAATTTCTCAAAACTACTTGAGAAGAAATTAAATTAGAGTAACCAAAATGCCTGAGTATGTTGCTTATTCGGCAGCCCTGTGCTGGCAGGAAATTTTCCTAGAAGCCATGCTACCAAGAAACAGGTGATAATCTAGAATCAACCATTGCTTACTCAAAGGAATCATGTTCATTCAGATAGAGATTCTGCTGGAAACATAGGCTAATTTTGCTGTGGAGCCCAAGGTACTTAATGGAGAGCATGGGTCCTAATTCTTGACTCTTACCCTATTCTTGATTTCCACTGTGGCCTGGGACAGTGCACATAACTGCCCTGTCATTTAATCGTTCCCTTTGAAAAAGATATCAGTACAGAATTCTATGTTAGGTGATGAGATTAAATGAGAAAACCACCTATTCCTTAGGGAAAAGGCATGACACAAAACCCAAAGTATTAATGTTGTTATTATGATCTTAATATGCCCTTTCTCCAGTTTTTGATTTTAGCTGCTTTTAAAAATTGCCCTAGGCCAGGCGCAGTGGCTCACGCCTGTAATCCTAGCACTCTGGGAGGCCGAGGGGGGCGCAGATTGTTTGAGCTCAGGAGTTGGAGACCAGCCTGAGCAAGAGCGAGACCCCGTCTCTACTAAAAAAAAAATAGAAAGAAATTATCTGGACAACTAAAAATATATAGAAAAAATTAGCCGGGCATGGTGGCGCATGCCTGTAGTCCCAGATACTCAGGAGGCTGAGGCAGGAAGATTGCTTGAGCCCAGGGGTTTGAGGTTGCTGCGAGCTAGGCTGATGCCAGGGCACTCACTCTATTCAGGGCAACAGAGTGAGACTCTGTCTCAAAAAAAAAAAAAAAAAAAAAAAATTGCCCTATTAAGCTTTCATGTCAGTAGTTTATCCTCTTCCCACAGGTCCCATCCGGTTGAGCTTATCCTGTAAATTCTCTGGCTATGCCTACACTCATATAAACCATAAAGAGCATTGCCTAGGTATGAGGAATAACTTTCCTTTTCAAATAATGTGTCTTCTTGAATTACGAACCCAAATTTTGAAAGTTAGGGAAAGATAGTCATTCTTTATTGTGGGGGTGAGAGAAAACTTCCCCTTTCTCCCAAAAGTCCACTGAAAGATCAACTCACAATTAAGGCAGATTAATAAGAGAAAAGTATACTTACTGTGTGCATGGGGAGAATCACAGTGATTACCCAATATCCCAGTGGGATTCAGATATTTTGATATCATTCTTTTAGCAGGGAGGGCGAGATGAGGAGTACAGGCAATTCTGTTTAGGGGCAATAAATGGTTGCCAGGGAGGATGACTAGATACTTTGGAGAATTAATGGGTTGGGGGGAAACAGATTAACTTGTAAACTAACCTAAAAGACAGGTATTATGTTTAAAATGATTTAGGAAAGGTCTGGTTGCATTCTTGATCTTTTTCCTGCAATATATTGATGTAACAGGGAGCAGAAGGGAAGTCAATTGTTCTTTTGATGGGTCCATCTGCGTATGCAGAGATATAGGGGAAGCCCCTTCAAGGACCTGTTGATCCACAAGGGCCTTTAATTCAAAATATTCTTTACACCAAGGAGTCATATTTCGGGGTGAAGGTTCCTGAGCTCCTTCATTCATCACAGCTGGTTTAGTGATAGTATTAGAAAATCTATTTCAGTGGCAAAACCAGAATTTTTTAAAAAAAAATTTTATCACATTTATAACATATAAAATTTGGTTTTTGATGCCCAGAGGTTCAGGAAGAAAACATTTAAAGGAAGTTAGAATTAAATAATTGACATGCTGTTACATAAGTATATAAACTTACCAATGCGTACATAATTTTCTTTTTTTTTTTTTTTTTTTTTTAGGGAATTGACTTTGGTGTAGTATTATTAACTCAGCTATAGCTCTTGTTCTGATTTCTCCAGTTTTGGAGGTGTTTTGTGTTTGGTTTTTGGGGGGGAGGCTTTATAGTTCTATGAAGTTTTATCCCATGTGTAGATTAGAGTAACCATCGCCATAATCATCGTACAGAATTCTTGCATCTTTTGTTTTTAGGTCCTCAATATTAACCTTAACACATATCATAAATTATATAGGCATAAACAGTCTTCTAGGTGTTAGATTAAAAAAAAGAAAGAAAGAAAGAAAAAGACTACTTTTTCTGAGTTCAATAAGATTTAGAAATAAACAACATCAAATTAAAAAAAAAAAAAAGAACTCTTGCATCACCACAAAGAAACTCCCTGGGATTACCCCTTAATATTCACACCCTTCCCCCAAACCTTGCTGCTGTAGAAAGTGGTTCTATTGCCTTATTATTGCAGTGAGGGGTGGAAGTCAGTCACAGGCTTTGCCCGGGAGGGGCATCTCCTATTTACTTTATGGGAGTTGGAAGTCCATTCAAACCACAGAACCCATAGGGAAGGAATGCCGTCTCTTTACTGAAGTGGGGATGGAGTGCAGGACATAGGCTGCCCACAGGCTCTGCAGAGTGGGGCACGAGGGTGTTTCTCACTGCCTCTTATGGCATCATCCTTTGAGTGGGGGAGGGGCACTACTTTTTTTGCGGTATTCATTTTCGGAGATATTTAGTATACTTAAAAGGTTCGTGTGACATTAGGCCGCCTTTTTTCCAGTTCTTTGGTTTTCCTTCAGTGCTGTTTTGGGGGGCATGATGCTGCATTGAAGGCTTCTCTGGCATCCAGGCTTAGACATACAGGAGGTAAGAAAAAAACCCATGGAACTCACTGTCATGTCATTCCTTAAGTCCTGAGGCCCCTAAGCAATATATCTTTTTTCTCTACCTCTTAGAGTCATTTGTTAGGTGACACATGTATTTTTTCTAGAGTGCTTTATTGTGATTAGCAGGAGAAGTTAAATAGATTGTGTTTGTTCTATCTTGTCTGGAATTGTTAAGTTTCTACCTTGAGAATTGACTTAATCTATTTTTTCTCAATTAAATTTTAAATTGCATAACATAATTAGAAGACTCAAAACTCTCCACGGGGCACCCAGAATCTAGTTGAGCATATAAAGCATCAGTATGTGAAACATGGAACCTAACCCTATAATTTTATATAAAGTATCACTATATGCTACTGGCAAAGACGAATGTTGAGTTCTGTGGTTAGACCCTGAGTAATCTATCTTCCTTCCTCCCTCCCTCCCTCCCTTCCTTCCTTCCTTCCTTCCTTCCTTCCTTCCTTCCTTCCTTCCTTCCTTCCAGTATAGTGGCATCAATATAGCTCACTGCAACCTCAAACTCCGGGGCTCAAGTGATCCTCCTGTCTCAGCCTCCCAAGTATCTGGGACTACCAGCATGTCTTATCACCCCTCACCAATTTTTCTACTTTTGGTAGAAATGGGGGTCTCACTCTTGCCCAGGCTGGTCTCAAACTCCTGGGCTCAAGCGATCCTCCTGCCTCGGCCTCCCAGGGTGCTAGGATTACAGGCGTGAGCCACCATGCCTGGCCCTGAGTAATATTTCTTAAGTTTTAAATATCTGTATGAATATATGAATCCTTCTCTATTCATCACTTCTCACTGGGATGCTACATATCAACACACACACACACACACACACACACACACACACACACGTACAGACAGCTCTTAGATCAGATTTAAGATAAAAGTAAGAAAAAAGTGTGTTCAGTGCTTGTAAACATTGAATGCTTTGGATTTTTCATATGTATCCTACTGCTCTATTAATGTTAATACAATGAAAAATGTAAAAGAAATAAAAAAACAATTTAGTGTGGAACTTAACTCTCCATAGGACAGTGGTATGAAACAAATACAGCTTGCTGAGGCAATATACAGGTGAACATGGTATCAGCCTCTCCATTAAGAGCTGACCTGTACAGAGACGTAATGCCTGAAGAGATAACATACCATGCCAATACTTTTTCTTCGACCTTTTCCATTAACAGATAGCATTTGTCAGTCAGTGGCAATGTAAATCTGACTATATGAAACTAGTAACTTGGCCTTTAGGTTAGAGTAAACAATTACATTTTGCAGGACAGAAAATCACCTTAAGGGAAGGAAATTCTCTGCCTCTTCTTTCTTTTGGTACTCTCCCAAAAGATAGCCAAGTCTATTAGGCCAGGTTTTGGGGGAACTAGCACAGCCATTATACTATTTCACCTTCATTTTCTTGTCAGCTAAGCCAATGAAATCTTGTCATCTGAGAACAGATGCAATTTATGTTTCTGTTCCTTGGTGATCTAGTTCTTGATGAATACATTGACCACATAATGAAAAGGATTTTAGCATAAGAAAACCTTGCTTATAGTATTTATATAATGCAGTTCAGATCACATGCAAACATATTCTTTAAAAGCTACAAGATAATTAGGAAAAGAGTGATCTTTTTTAAAGCACAATATCTTGGCACATTTTACTCCTATGCTCAGAAACTTTGCAGGAAACTTATTCATTGGGTATTCAAAGCCTCCGTGGTTTTACCCCACCAAACTTCTACCTTCATCACCCACTTCTCCTGTTCTTGTTTGTTTCTTCAATGCCATATGAACTATTTCCTAAATGGGCTTCACATATTTCCACCCTTTTACTTTTCCTCATTCTGTTCTCTTTTACAAGAAATTCTGTTCTCCTCATCTCCCTACCATTTTCTATTTCTTTCTGTCAAAAACCATCTACACAATCCTATTCAACATTCCAGTCATTCCTGCAACGTCTGAGGAAAAGAAAAATAACCCCAAAATTCCACACATGGTCCATCCTAAGGGTCCACCCTTATAATTATGCTTTCCTCATTTCTCAAGTCAATTTGACTCTTCCCTCTAATATTTTATTTTTACTTCCCTTGTAGCCTTATTAGGGTCACAGTAATGGTGTGTTAGGGTTTTTTCTTTTCTGCTATTTCCATAACAGGTTGTTCTCTCCTTGAGTAAGAGATGGTGCTCTTGAATTTTGGATTGTTTGGAGTGTCCCACTGAGCACTTCCTGTATGTAAGTGTTCCGTAGATCAAATACAATAGGCATTGGAATTCATATATAAATCATGCACAGTCTCTGACTTAAAGCACTAAAAACTCCGGTGGGAGAAAAAGATTCACAAATAATCATAATGCAATGAGATTAATAATATATAGAACAGGGACTCTCAACCTTGTCTGTACATTAGAATCACCCTTGGAGCTTTAAAACATTTTATGACAGTACATCATCCAAGACAAATTAAGTCAAAGTCTTTGGAAACGGGGCCCTGGCATTGGTATATTTTAAAAGCTTCCCAGGTGAGCCTAGTGAGTAGCCAGGCTTGAGAACCACCAATATAGCTGTAAGTGAATAGTGCTTTGGGAAGACAGATGAGTGGTGTGGAGAATAGAAACAGAAATAGCTACACAGATGAGTTGGAACTTGAAAACACTGTAGAACCTCAAATAGTATGTATCAGGAGAAAAGAGAATCTAAGTAAAGAAATATTTGTTGAGGTAAAGAAAAGTATTATTTTTATGTCATTCTAGTTTTATTCTATAGAAAAATGTGAGTGTCAAACATCCATGCTTTCTCATCATCTATTCTAACTAGCATGCTATGCACAGGTTTTTGAAGCTTCATTTTCCCCCCTAAGCAATACATACTTTTGCCTCATCATTGTAATATCTTTTAAAGAGAAGCATTACAACTCACTTACTGGAAATTTTTGTTTGGAGAATCCTAAACTCATTAGACAGTTGCAAAATGGAACCAAATGTGAGAGGAAAGCTGTAAGAATTTTATCTGGGACAATTTGGGCTTGAGTCACATGCAAACAAATTGAACATTTTATACACGTTTTCATGCTGCAAACTTGAGACTTTGCTAGAAGAACTAACACCGTAATTATACATATTTTTTAAAGACCAAAATCAAGATGTTTGTAACCCAGGTATTCACTTGAAACATCAAACGTCTACTTGTACCTGGTGTCAGTGATTTACCTAGACACTGTGTGAAAACTTGTGGATTATCTCCCTCAAAATATGAATCCATTTTTCACTTTCAGTATTGTTTAAAAGAAAGTCAGAAATTATCCCTACAACATATATTTTGCTCTCTTTAAACATTTCTAATGTTGCAGGAACATCAGATTCAGTCAGAACTTTCACTAAGTAGGATCATGACCTGAAGGTCTAACCCTTTCATTAAGATAAAAAAGTACCTCATGAAAACCAAGAGTCTCTGTAAAGAAGAAAAAAATCCAATGAGGAATGTGTTAACTCCTGGAGAATTTTAATTCCTTATGTGTGTTCATTTGAAACAAACCCTCATGACTAATGCGCCACAAGTGGTCCTAATGCCAAACACCTGTCTCAGTGATTACCCAGCTCACTCATCATCATCCCCACAACTTGCTCCAGATGCCCATCATGAACACTTGCTTCCCCGTAATTTCAATCTGAAGAGGAAAAAAAAATCATTCAGAAAATTCTTAAAGACAAGGAACTAAAATTTTACAGATAAGAATGTTGTAGATTGTACTTGGGCCTACAACAACTGGAACCTATGCTAGAATCAGAAAGAATTTTCTGCAAAAAAGTAAAAAGAAAGTATTAGTTCATCCTGCTGCTATAACAAAATACCTTAGATTAGGTAATTTATAAATGATTGAAATTTATTGCTTACAGTTCTAGAGACAGCAAGATCAAGGCCCCAGCAGATTCAGCTTCTGCTGAGGGCCCATTCCTCATAGATGGTGCTTTCTAGCTGTGTCCTCACATGGTTGAAGGCAGCTCTTGGGAGTCTCTCTGATAAGGGCATGAATCCCATTCCCCTAAACACCAAAGCTCCACCTTCTAATATCATCACCTTGATGATTAGGTTTCAACATATGAGTTCGGGAGGAATACAAATATTCAGACCATAGCAAATGATAACACAAAGAGTTAAACCAGTTTTACCTTCTGTGAGATCAATGGTCATATAGTCACATGGCAAAAACTCTTAAGCTGAGGAAAGCTTCCTTACTATTGTAAGAAGAAATACAAGTAGATATTTCTTCATTCTCTGTTATAAATAGAAATCTTCTTGCATACAAGGGAAAAAAATAACATCAGGGAAAGGAACTGTCTGTAACCTATAGTGTAGCAGGCATCTAATAAAATAGAAATAGGAGAACTGGATGCAAAACCGCATACCACTATCCTTGAAATGTATTTTTCTGAAAGAATCTCTAACCACTACTTAATTTAGGGAAAAAAATATAAATTAATAATTTTAGTTAGTGGTATAAAAATGGGATATCTAAGCAAAACTTTCAGAAAGTTTTTCAATTCTTCCCTTTCTATGCCTTCTCCAGTAACAAATGAGCAGACTAAGCAGTAGTTACAAAACTAGTTGTTTTAAAATCCTTCACTCCCATGTTTAAGACTGAAGATTTTTATTTTTTTTTATAAAAGAGAATGAGTGATTCAGAAGCATTCAGTGAAAGCAAGAACATTGTATCCGTGATTTGATTGAGGATGACAATTTTTTCCTTCCTACTTGGAGCTCCTTTTCTGTCTCTAGCATGATCTCAGGATTTCTTTCAGACATTTGTCTTCTCTGTCCTCAGCAGAGCAATTTACAGTCTGAGATTTTAATTCTGCTTAGTATTTTGTATGAACCAATAGATATGTCATATTTAAGTAGAAATATTTTTGATCTTTCAATGACATATTTTTGATCTTTCAATGACATGCTTTAATACATAATTTTATTGATATTTTTCCAATTTTGCAAAGAAATGTCCTTGTTGGAAAACATAGAAAAATGAAAAGAAAGAGATTAAAAGCACCCATAATATCCCTCTCCAACAAGGTAGTTACTGGTAGCATACTGGAAGCCTCTCATTCAGTCTTTTTTCCCACATGTTATCTACATCTTTGCATTTTTTTCTATTAAAAATTCAAAAATGCAAAACTGTCTAAAATGACTTATTCTTAAAAATCATATACTATATTTAAGATAAATATAGTGCTTTTCATTTTTAAAACAACTGAAATGTTTGTGTTTCTTTGGAAGTCATGCCCGATAGTCCCAGACTAGTCTATTTAAAAATGTCAGTCTCAGAGGCTATCGCTAAGATTCATCTCCCATTTATTTTCAAGTACAGCTTTTTTTTCCTTTTAGAAAGAACAATTTCAATAACAAAATTTTCTTTTAAAAAATAAAGTAAAATTACACAGGCACCTTGGAAATAAGAATAAGTTAAATAATAGCTTCCATCAATCCCTTTGTTTTTCATTTGAACTGTGTTCAGTAGCTGACAGTATGTTATTTTGAAGGAGATGGTAATTAAATTTTTGTGTTGATTATAATTTAATCCTTTGAGAGTATATTTTCTTCCTCTTTTGAGTTAGTGCCATGTTGGGCACTCTCAGCTCTCAGCTTAGTTCATATTTTAGCAAGTACAAAGCTAGTTTTGCAAAACTGTGCACTAGGTTTTTCTTTTTCAAGTGTACTTCCCTATACACAGCCTCTTGTACACAACACCAAATCTTCAAGAAGTAACGGATTTTATATCTTGTGGAGATACCCCAAGTCTATAGTTTGGGATAGGAAGAAAATAAAGTGCTTTTAATTAAATAGTCATGATGAGGTTTTTTTGCTTTGTTTTGTTTTGTTTTGTTTTATTTGAGACAGAGTCTCACTCTGTCACCTGGGCTAGAGTACAGTGGCCTCATCACAGCTCACTGCAATTTCAAACTCCTGAGCTCAGGTGATTGTCCTGCCTTAGCCTCCTGAGTAGCTGGGATTACAGGTGTACATCACCATACCTGCCTGATTTTATTTATTTTTTTATTTACTTATTTATGTATTTATTTATTTATGTTTGTCTGTAGAGACGGGGTCTCACTGTGTTGCTCAGGCTGGTCTCAGAATCCTGGGCTCAAGCAATCCTCCCGCCTCAGCCTCCCTAGTAGCTTAGACTACAGGCACTTGCCACCACACCTGCCAAGGTTTTGACATAATGTACAAAGTAACTCATGAGGCTTGCAAAGCATTGAACTAAATGTGGTGCAAGTGAATGGAAGGATTTTTGCTAAATTGCATTTGATCCAAAATGAATTTGTAGTGCAGTTTTTCTCCTTTATTCTCATTTTAGCTGTATACAAAAATAAAATTTGTAGCCCACAGATTCAAAGTATAAAGAAACATGTATAGTTGAAAGCCTGCCTTTTCCAATTCTCTTCCCTAGAATAAACCAGTCTGAGTATTTTGCTGCAAGATTTCTTCTAGGCTTGTCAAATTATTTAAGTTTTTAGCAGTTATTACTCTTAGTCTACAAATGCGAGTCATGAGAATGTAATGTTCTTGACGTTTCTATCTCTGTTTAATTTTTCTGGCCCCCATTCTGGGCCAGGGAGAAACTTTCATCTCAGAGAAGTCATAGACTCTGCTCCCTGCATGGATTTGAAGGCTAGGTCTCATATTTACTGTCTTTGTGACATTACTCAGATTACCTCACCTACATGTTCTAGCTTCTTCATTTGTAAAGTAGAAATCCTATTGCTTACCCCATAGTGTTGTTCTGAAAATTTGATGAGTTACTATATACCAAGCATTTATATTAATAACTGTCCTTAGTAGATGGTGAGGACTTAATTGATATTAGCTATAATTTATGTAAAATATATAAACAAGTAAATTTCACTCAAAAATGTTTTGGCAACTTCTCAATTCAGTATATGTAGATTTTAATTTTTCTAAAAGCTGAGTAGGATTTTATTGATTGGAGGTAGCATAATTATTTAACCAATACACTATTGGTGGTCATTTAGATTGTTTCTAAGTTTTCAGGTTATAACCACCTGTACTTTCATGGTACCATACATTCTTATTCATACATCTCTGCAAATTAATGAATGTTTCTTCTTGACAAATTTTATGAATGTTTCTTCTTGACAAATTCCCATACTTAACTGTGATTACATTTAACTTAGTTAAGAAGAATTACTAGAAATTAAAATTTTTCATTAAGAAAGTGGAATTTCTTAGTTAAGAGGTGGTTAAATTTTAGAGATGCTGCCACAGTGCTTTCCAAAAAAGTTGTATTAATATGCATAATATGCCTAATTTCCCACTCAGTCTTGAACACTGAACTTCAGACACTATCCCTGTGTTAAGTCCAGGTATGGCTCATGAGGTCCAGATATATATTTATAACCATTTAGCCGGTAGTTCCGCCTTGCTGGTATGTTCCATATACCTCAGGGGGAACATATTAAGTCATTTTATACCTCTTTGACCATCAAACTTGCTTCTTTGGGTTTTCCCCCCGCCTTAATGAAAGGCACTGCCATCCACTGGGCTATTCGATGTAGAAACCTGGGAATCCTTAACAAGTCTTCCTCTCCTGCTTCTACTTTAAAAAAACAATAATTCTGTCAGTTCTGCCATCTTATTTCTTTGGAAGTCATTCATTTCAATAATGAAGTATGGGATAGGACGATCCCAACCCACAGAACCACTATGGGTTAAGTATTCCACTGCTGAACCTTTAAATCACTCTCTTTCCTTCCATGCTGGTTCTCACTCAATCTATTTTTCTCATCTGTACTGGAACTGCATTTCTAAAAGGCAAATATTTCATGTTTTGATTTCATAGTTTAAGCATCAGCTGCCTCTTAACCCAGAGGAAAATGTCCTAAGTACGTAATATGTTCGTGTGTGATCTGGCTCTGCTGTCTTGTCCAGCTTCAGCTCACGCCATGATGTTGTCGTGTTTCCCTCTCATACCGCGCTCTGTAGTGAACCAGAGTGAACTTCCTCACCACCACAGATCTTAGCTTAAAACCACTCCTGCCTGGAAACCTTCTCTGACTCCGTGGCTAGGCCACCTCTGCTTTAAGCCTCCACTGTACAAACATCCCTCTAGATTGTATGTACTCTGAGAGCACGGACTGTGTCTCTCCAGTTTAACCATAGTGTCCCCAGGAACTAGCTCGATAAGTGTTTGCTGAATGAATAAATATATAAGGGAGTGAATGAATGAAGTGAAAGGATTGCCTGTCCTAGGAGTAAAGGGAAAAACACATCATTCTGCTTTAAGAGATCAATGTGCCTGAATTAGGTAACAGAGGGACTTTTTGTGAAGTTAGGAAACAGGCGGAAATGTAGGGGCACTTGTGGAAAATGTCTTGTAGGCTTTAAAAACAACCATTTGGCAGGTATTAGAATGCTAATGTTTACTTGCACCTCACTAGGAAGGGAAAATATACTTTTATGTCTTCTGAAAGAAGAAAGGCAACAATTTTTTACAAAAATAACCAACTTAAAACCTGATTCAATATTAGTAATGCAATGGTGACTTTCACATTTACAACTTGGAGACATTCTTCCAAGAACCTACCCAAAAGCTTGTGAGGCAAAGTATGATCTGATGTTTAGGCAGAAGCACTGTGCGTAAGACGACAGTTCAGAATTTTTGAAAATTAAATCTTCCTTTTAAAGAAAATGACTTGTTTAATTGTAAATGACAATATGTTTGCTAAATGATCCCAAAATTTTAATATAATAAGTTTGGTGAAGAGAGCAGTGCCTGAAAATGGCAAAACACACAACCAGTCTTCTTGTGAGATTTCAGAAAGCTACTGAACTTCTCACCTTTTGGTTTTTTTATTTGCACTATAGATGTGGCTATATGTAGTAGATATATCAGAAGAAAAAAGTCAACAGGAAGATTAAGACTTAAAAGGTAAAATGTTAAATCTACTAAGCAAATTGCAGGAAAAAACCTTTTGTTCCATTTACTTAAAAAACTAAATATGAAAAGATAATTTGATTTTGAGGATTTATTTTCTATAAATCAAAAGTTACATTTCTCCTTCACTGTAACCTGAAACAGTATTTTAAACTATGACACAGTATGTTATCTCAACTAGTATGCATCGACTCCAAGGAAGAACTTCTGTACTCAACTTAAACACTGAGTGATTTCCAGAATATGTTTAAAGCTCCCTCTTAGTCTAGAATTTAATATCCATCATTCCAAAGGCAGCACACAGCAGAAAATAAAGTCATCTACAAATGAATTGCCAGAAAAGTAAAATACCATATTTCTCAAAGCTTTAAAAGCTAACTGTAGAACATATCAATTTTTTTTGCAAGATTACTAATGAAAATACTGTACACATGAGATTTATGTCATGGAAAAATCAGACAAATGGCTTGTGTGACATGAGATAAATAGTGTTATTGCAAAATCTTTATTAGATGGAACTTGGCCTGAATGATTCCAATGTCCTCTTCCCTGACATGAGGCTTGCATTAAGTGGTTATTGCGGCGACTCCATTAGAGGAGGAAGATGGCTTGGCTTAGGGTGTCAGCACAAATGGAGAGGAGGAGATTGATTACAGAGGTATTTGGGAGGGCTCGGCAATTGCTTGGGTTTTATGTACGTATGTTAGGAATAGGAGGTAAAAATCCGGAGTTATCAAGGAAGACTCCCACACACACCTGGGATATGGTGGAGCCGTTCACTGCATCTTGGCTTATAAACTCCAGCAGCAAGAGCAGCTGGTAGAGTGTGTGTGAGTGGGAAAGGATATAAAGCTGGGCAGGGAACAGGGGCTAAATCCTAAGGACACTTATTTGCTATATCAGATCCTGGCAGTTCACCCTGTAGGCTAGGGGACTCCAATGACAGGTTTTAGTGAAGACTGACATGACCATATGTGCTTTTTGAGTGACAGTGTGGAGAGAACTGAAGAAGGGCAAACAATTAGATTATTATGATAGTGGCAGAAAACAGGGAGCTGTGGAATTGAAGATGTTAAACAAACATTTAACAGAATTTAAATCCAACTGAATGAGGACTTAAGGGAGACTGGACAAGGCTGAAGGACTCTTATGTTTCTGGTTTATATAACTGGGTAAATGCCAACTTAGCTGGGAAAGGGAATACAGGAAATAAACCATTAGTTTCCATTGCTTACTTAATAAGGTCAGTCATCTATATTCAATATGAAGAGACATTTTGGGAAATAAGGAAATCATTTTGTCAAGTCTGTGCTTTTTTGCATTAAAGAATCTAGTTAACTCTTAGAACTTACAAAGGATCTCAGAGACCATGAATTTCCCTATTTATTTTATTAATGGGAATACTGAGGACCAAAGATTGAATCACCCACAGAGCTAATGACAGAGGACTTCTGTCCTCAGTCTCAAGTTCTTCCACAATCATTCGCCCTCATGCTGTCAGAAGATGTTCAACATAAAACATATCCTCTTAATAAACGAGCAATGTTAGCTTATGGATGACCTTTCTAGGAATTGATTTTGCTGCCCACCAGAGAAATAAAATATAGTTGGTCCATTCAAATCCTTCTGAGTCTTTATGAGAATATAATTTTAAAAATAAATTACTTTATCCATGTATTAAGGAAAACATGAATTGATGTGGTGATTCGCACTCAGAGTCAGTTACTATTTTAATCTGCCTAAAATTGCTCCGTAGTCAGTAAAAATATTTTTTAAGACTTTAGCCTTTTCAGTTTTCTATATACAGCCCTCTCAAATACACCTTAGGAATACCACTTTTTTAGAAACATGCCCACAATAAAAATAAAAGCAGTAAATTTTTCAGAGATGTTTGTAGATTACAATTCATAATAGTAAAATATTATAAGCATCTTAAATGAATGGATAAGCAAGCTATTCTACATCATTAAAGTAGAACACTATATAGAAATCATTTCAATTCTTATGTAGATTATGAGGTATGTAAAGACGTGTGTAAAAAAGTGTACCTGAAAGAAAACGTGAAATTGTGTATATACAGAAGACATCAATCTAAACAAATCAGTGAATGTCTCAGAAAAGTTAATAAGTTTGCTTGCATATAAATACAGAGACACAGAGTTCTATTCATTTTAAAATAGTTTTGTTTTCTTTTTCTCTTCTCTCTCTCTCTCTCTCTCTCTCTGTCTCTCTCTCTCTCTCCTTTTCCTTTGGTTGTAAAGTAAGAGAAATGTCTTTGTAAAAACCCTTTTGCAATTTCTGCTTCCAGCAAATATGGAAACTAGGTAACATGAAGAAAATATCTGTAACTACAAAGTACTTAGAAAAGCTGGATGCAATGTGACATCCTTTTATGTTCCTACATCCACTCTGTAGTAGGTAAGGAGCTATAGTACAGAGTGGCTGGTAAGAAAGCCCTGGAACTACCGCTACCCCTCAGGATATTTACATACATCAAGAATCTAGAGCCTTAAATTTGCAAGGTCTTGTGGGAAGAAGACTCAGACAAAAAGGTTTTTCCCTTTTTCTTCTTTCCTGCTGCCAGCTCTGTATGTGGCATTTAGTGAGCTGGAATCATCACGTGGAATCCCCTGGAATCCCCTGATTGTCTTGTTAACTGACTACCTCTAGCTTTTCACTTTCCTTTCTCATTGACCGAGTAGCAGTCATTAAGTATTTGTTGAAAGTAATTTACTATGAAATGATTCTCAAATTATTTCTTTAGTCTAATCTGTGTTATAAATAGAGTCATACATCTTCTCTAATGAGCTTTGTTTTAATTAGAAGATGAGAACTTTTCAATTTTATTTTAATATTTATAAGCTATACTCACATTATGTTATTAAATTAAAGATGTTTCCCATATTAGTTATGGCTTTATAATTTTTCCAAATTTAAAATGGGTCAAAACTATGTTCAAGAGATAGTAAAACATAATTAGGAGTTCAAACCGTGCAATAAACACCTGGTTTTGAACCTGGTTCTATCATCTACACTAGTCGTGTGGTCCAAGCCAAGTGACTTAACCTACCCAGGCTTCAATTTCTACACCTGCAAAATGGATTAATATTTGTTCTTCAGAAGGATGTCGTCAAGATTGAGGGATGTTGTCAAGATTAAATAATAAAATCTCTGAAAAGTATTTAACATAATGCTAGACCCATAGTATGTACCCAATAATTATTAGCTAGTATATTGATATAGAGGGAGATTTGATAATTAGCATAAATTGTACAGTATAAAATATTGGCTTTATTAGGGATCCTCTTAAAATATTATCAAATTTAACAGAGAAAAAAATAAAATGACTCATAAATGTTCCTTCTGTTTTCCTGAATTCTTATTGCAAAATCATAGTCATTAGCACTAAACACTTGCCTTTTTAAAAAAAAGATTTATCGTAGTGTAGTTTGCATAGCATAAAAATGACCAACTGTAAGTGTACAATGATTTAATGATTTTTGGTAATTTGCAGATTTGTATAGTCATCATCACAATCCCAATTTAGGATATTTCTATCACCCCAAAAAGGTCTCTCATACCTGTTTACAGTCAAAGTAACATTTGCATTTCCTGCGTATTTGGGAATGTTTTTCACTCTTGCACCTTTCTTACTCTATACTTTGATTAGGTACATAAGTGGATAAGGTTCGGGATGGCATTGAAAAGTTCTTGAGGTTGGAGGGAATCAGGGGAACTGGTATGGGCATTATTCCACCACATGTTGGCAGAGGAGTGAGCATGAAAATTCCAGAAGCCAAACTAGGCAGAAAAAGAACTGACCAGACTTGGAAGCTGGCAAAGGAAATCAGGGCAAGTGAATTCAGGGGGAAGTGGGAATAGGCCATGGAAGGAAATGAAAACATATTGGACTTTCTTTAAAGATCATACAGTAGTACCTAGAAAATTTTTATTAAGGCAAGAATAGGGCTAAAGAAAGGATATACATAAAAGAGATGTCTTCAGATCAAGAAAGTGCAGGCAAGAACTTGCAAACTGAAAATTAGCATAGTAGAAGCCACTGTGATCAGACCCAATAAACAAATTTCCTTAGAGGTGGCATATTGAACAGAAATGAATGTTAGGTTTTTTTCCTACTTAATTAGCATCCCTTGTCATAGAACTAATAAATGGCAGAATCATATTTTGATCAGAACACCCTCCAATTCTAAAGTTTTCATGAAACCAAGATTTGTTTTCAACGAGTAATTTTAAAGATAAATATCAATTTAAACATATATTATGTACTTCAATTATATAAGTGAAATTCACAGCAGGTTTAAAAAAGTACCATTTTCTTTCTCATTCTTTTCTCCAAGCCCTACTTCCAGCAGAAAATGGAAAGGATGCATGAGGGAAAGCAGAAAGTTATGCTTTTGCCTTCTGCAATACCATGAAGCGTGTTGTTAAGCCCTGTGCAACCAGAAGGGTATATTTAAGTATACTAAGGTGTAAATTTTCTTTTGTTATCCACATGGTTTTCTTCTCAGTTAGAACTGCCAGCATTTCTATCCCTCCCTCTGGATTCAAGAGACCACTTTTTTATTTTTTTTTATGAGTAGTGTTTAAGTTGTGAAAAAATAAGTGGAAATAGTTTTTAGATTTTTTTTTCCTCTGGAGATTTAATTCTGCCACAGGAGAAGAGACACATTTTTTCCTAAACTCATCAATCCTAATCCCCTTCTGGCCACGCCCCACCTACCATATCTTTTCCTTCCTTTTCCCCCCCTTGCCTATCGATCACCTCTCAGCTATATTTTTCCAGAACTCCATTGCCCAAGGTAGTGGCTTGGTTGAGCAAACAGGTTGAGCGGGGAAGTGACAAAGCAAATTCCCCAGGACATAGACTCATGGTCAGGGAGCTAAAAAAAAGCTGCTTCATTGCTTTCTTTTTGCCTGCCTCCTATCTTCTTCAACCCCTAAGGGTAAGTCAAGGATTTCAATATCTTAGAGTATTATTTACCTGTCAATAGACGAGTGTGAGGACAGAGCTATGCCAGTAATCCTGGCAGCAGAAAATGATGGTGGTTTACACCAAGGTGGTTGCAGTGAATGTAGGAATACGTGGTTGGACTCTGGGTATATTTTGAAGGAAAAAGGCAGAATTTTCTGAAAACCTGGGCAAAAGGTAGGAGAAGAAGAAGAGAAGAGTCACAGACCACATCAAAGTGACTTACCGTAAACTAAGATGGGGAAGGGTGCAGAAGGAGTCGGCTGTGGAAAATGGGGAGTAGATCGAGAACTCAGGTTGGGACGTGTGAAATTGGAGCTGACCAGAGGCCAGCCCTTGTTTTAATTGCAGTTCAGGGAAAAGGTCTAGGCTAGAGAAGTAAATTTGGGAATCATTAGCACAACAGGGGTATGTAAACCATGGGATTAAACGAGAATCCTCAGGAAGGACAAGTAGATAAAGAAGGAAGGGCATGCCAACACCAGAGGGTGGGGGAATGAGGAGGACTAGCAAAAAGGGACCGAGGCAGAATATATACTCCGGAATACGCGAGTCCTTGTTTTAATTGTATTTTGTTAGCAGAGTTTATGAATATGAATGAAACTTCACTATGTGCTTTATCTTCTTTTACATCTTCGAAATATGACATGCCTAGTAACAGTGTCTACACACCCACATGTGAGGATGGATGTTTGTGTGTGCCTTCGAATTAAATTGATATTAAATATAATGAATTAAATTATCGTAATAAATACATATTAAATAAAAGTGTATATGTATCCATATGTACACTTTAATTCACTGTCTAATCAATAGAAAAATATTATGAAACTAATTTCGATTTTCATTTTCCATGATTTGCAGCATTGTTTGTATCCTATAAAATATTTTCTGTTCAAGCAAATATTTTGAATTTCTTCCAGTTTTGTCTGATTGATAGTTGACTCAAGTGTTTGGATTCAGGTTAAACTTCATACCACTATAAAATAGAGTTTGGCTGTATTCTTTTTATCTAGATAATTAAATTATACTTATAACTTTCCATTTAAGAAGCTATAACTGTTAAAATATATGACATGTTTAAAGAGTAAGGCACTGGAGAGGTAGATGAAATTTATGTATACTTAAAATTATTTTGTGGCTGGTGATATTTTTTCTCCATGCTATACTATTTCATCCTGGACACCAACATTGGTTTTTATTGTGGAAAATGAATCTTTCAACCTCACTAGGTAAGATGCTCATCGTTAAAAGACTTCGTCAGAAGAGCCAATGTCTGCTACATAACTCTGCTCCAAAAAAGACAGACTTAGGAGCAAGAGGCAGGAGTTAGAGTTACGTCCCATGATGGTGATTGAAGAGTGTTTTGGGGAGGGATGGGTGTATATTGGGAGGGCAAAGATGAAAGAAAGATGAAAAAGGTTAGGACAGGAAACACTGGCAATGACAAGGGAACCAAAGCAACTTGTGTTGAATATAAAGATGGGATATAAAAGCGGATTTGTAAAAGGTACTAAGAAAATTAGAATGAATTATGGAGGAACTTTAATCAGAGTCATTGTGTAGCATGAGCAAAGGTTTAGAGGGGATCCCAGAGTCCAAACAATGGCAGCAGGTGTCTTTAAAGATGCTCAGTTGTCCACCTGCATCAGGCTCTCCTGAAGTGCTTATTACAAATGCTGCAACCTGGTGAAGCAGAATCTGTTGATGTTGCCAAGGAGCCTGCATTTTTTCATTGAACACCCTAAGCCTCATCCTCATCCCCGATCGAGTCTTATGACTGCTAAAATTTGAGCACTATTAAACGAGGTATAAGTAAACAACATGTGAAAAATAAATTTTGGAAGTATATGTATTAGAACCAAATGGAGTAGAGACTCTAAGGGAATTTGCAGAATAAGAAATATGTAAAAAAGACAATACATATAGGTAATATTTGGAAATAAAGTAACAGTGAGCTGCCAGGGAAGAATAATCTGAGCAAAGAAGGCAGGCAGGAGTGACAGCAGTAGAAACGAATGAATGGGAGTGACTGTATGGGAGGCTCAGAAAGAGGAGTCATGTGAAGAGAAAGGTGAAGACCACACGTGGCCATGAGCACCCTAGCTTTCCAAGGGATAAGCTGTAGGAGGCCCGTCAGTACCCCTAAGATGACGCCAGGAAGCAAACTCTACTGGCAGAAGAGCAGACCTGCAACGAGGGATCACAGAGCAGCTACCACACACCGTGTCCTGTGTTGAGTCTGCAGTAGGCCCTGGTCTCTGCTCGCAGAGCTGCTGAGTATCAATCATTGTCCCCATGCTAGTGACCCATCTACATCTTTAGATAGTCATTTTCTTTGCAAAATAACACAGAGTTGTTCGATGTATTAAGGTCTTCGTACACTCCTGCATGAGATCTTCAGTCTCATCCACACGATGAAGCCAGAAAAGGGACATAAGTAATTGGCATGGAAAATTGTTTTCTTTTTCCTTCTCTCAATTGTTGTTTTTCATTTGCTAAAATATATGTAATAAGTAGTTAAGGTATGTTTTATTTGAAGGCCTCACTTCTGATGTTTCAAAGTCTACAAGAAATTGAAAGGAAATTCTTGTAAGGGTATCACAGACTTCAAACTAGCAATGTATAGCCTTTATAAACTAGCAACCCTCATTGACTTCTTGTCCTACCTTCTGAATAGCCCAAGCATCCAAGGGCATTTCTTTTAATCATTTTGTAAAATCAATCAATCAATCAATAGAATAGAATATTCATTATATGTTTGCTAAAGAGTATTGTCTCCTTAGAGATTCTGATAATTTCCCCTGAAAAATAATTAGGGTAACAGCAAGAGGACAGAGAATGCTTCCTAGATATTCATTTTTCTTATTGGTTTCTGACTTTTCAAAATGAGATGTGGAATTATGTAGGGGGTATAGTCAATAAATACTCAATATAGCCTTCAGGGCTTCGTGAAAAAGTGCGTCAACAGTTGGGTGTAATGGGATACGAGCAAGTGTGCACCAAGCTGCGCGTGCACCAAGACCTCCCTCTTCTCTCCTTCTAATGTTTTGCTGTTTGACTGCTTTCCCTGCTGGAATGTCTCCTTCATCTCTCCTAATGAAACCGGTCAAAGATTCCTTCATTCCAGGGAATCCCTGCTCCCATAACGTGCTTGATCCGTTCCTAGATGATGATCACAAAATCAATAGTGCTTCAATTAATAATCAAGTTTGGATTTCTTTGTAAGTTAGACGGAAAACCACAAGGAACAAAAAGGGCAGGGATAAAATAACATAATGGAATTTTTATATTATAGATGTCCTTTTTTATCCAATATAATTGTCTATATGCCCACTTAACATTAATTCATTTTCTCCTCAATTCTCAGCTATTAGAATTTACTCCCTCCCACTCTTTGCTCAGTATCATGGGGGAAACTCTAGGCAGCAGGTATTCAGTGCTTCTTCCTGCAAAACACTGTCTTAGGCACTTCATATGAGCGATCTCTAATCTTACCCACCTCATAGAATTGTTTGGATAATTATTTCCACTTTCCTGATGAGGAAGCAGAGGTTACCCACAGTCATCAAGGTAGTAAGTGGAAAACCAGGGTTTAAACTGAGATTGGCTTAAGTATAAAAGCTGACACTTTTCCTTCTAAACTATGTGGCCTCAAGTTCATTGGAAATTAATGTTAATACTAATTTGTTTTGAATGCTAATACTTGACATATGCAATCATAAAGAATCTTCCCAGTAATTGAGCTTTACCTAGTCTTAAAATGTGTCTTCATCATCTTAAAAATTGCTAGGGCATCATAAAGATCTCTTAGGACAGTTCTTATCTGTTTGATAGGATATAGTGATACATGGAGTTCTCTTTATCATTTGTCATCTGATATTAAGGGCTACAAATTCTTTCTGCTCTTTTGTGTAACTTGCCTTTCTCTTTGTTGTTGCAGTACTGGATACCAGTTTATTTACTATTCACCTGAAAACACAGCCAAAGCAAAAGAAGTCCTCAGCAACATCAATCAACTACAACCTCTTATAGCAACCCATGCAGACCTACTGCTTAATTCTGCAAGCCAGCATTCTCCAGACAGCTTGAAGAATTCTTTAAAGATGCTTTCGGAAAAAGTAAGATCCAAATCATCACTACAGTCGGGGAAAATGAAATACTCAAATCCCCATTGGTGTTGCTCTCTGCATACATTGCCTTTCATAGCATCTGGAAATGTAAAATAGACCAGGTTAGAAAGTAGGCTTCAAAGTATTGCCATAGGATCAAAATGAATTGGCCTCATTCTGTTTTCAAATCTTACTGAGCGCCAATATTTTTTTTTCTCAGTCGAAAATGAAACCTTTTATTGGTTGGTGTATGTCTTCTCTTTTTCTTGGCATCTTTTACTTTCTTTGGTTTATGATTTTATTAAATGAACTAAATTAGATTTTGAAAATTATTTTCCTCTAGTTATCACCTGATTTTTATGTACTTAAAGCTATGCATTTGAACAGGAATGTCACTTCATTAGAAAGCAGAACTTTGATGTGGATTTATCAGTGTCCTGGGTTACTTCCTGTGCCCCAGTTTGCTTTCTACAATGTTATCTACTGGGAGAAGCTTCCAAAAATTTCCAAAAGTAATAGTTATTTAAGACGCGATGGAACCTAAGCCTTAGTTTTTCCAAAGGTGACTTGCTCCTGTATCTGCGGAGAGGAAAGGCAGTCCAGCATAAGGGTAGATGCTCAATATCAACTTCCAGAACTAATTAGGATAGCAGTATGATATAGAGAGAACCAGAGAGAAAAAGACAAATTACAGCTTGATTTTAAATGTAAAACTAGGTATCCCGGAGTCTAATTCCAACATGCTCATCCTTCACCTCTGCATTCTAGGGACATCTTGTAATTTATTGTGACAAACTTACAATAAATATGCCCTTGAAGAAACCTACAAAAGAAAATTCTATATTATAATTCTAGAATAAGACAGGAGTGTAATTCCCCCCACCTTTCTGAAGAACAGATTCATAGAAACCTGGATCTTATGTATGTCTATACTTTCTATTCAGCGGTGTTAATTTATATTATAATAATGATACCTTATACTTACTTAATATTTTAGGTTAAATTGTACATTTTAATACGTTTTTATAGGAGAAAACTAATATCCATTTTCATTACAAATGAGCTAATATCTACTCAGAAAGGTCAAGTGAATTGTCTAGTAAATTAAAAAGTGAAAAATCAAAACTCGAAACTTCCAGTTGAAAACTCAGCATTCTTGCCAGGTCAGAACAGGTGCCTCCATCATGAAAAGAAAGGAAAATATTGACCCCAAGTACCTACTTTGTGTCAGTTTACAAGTCCCTTCTTGGTGTCAAATAAGGCAAGGGACTTCATGCCTTACGTTATTTCATTCGATCTTTACAATTATGAGGAACGTATTATCTCTATTTCACATAGGAAAAGACTAAAGCTCAGAGAATTTTTTAAAATGTGCAAAGTCAAGCAGCAAGAGTCAATCCCAGGATTCAAACAAAACTAGGGTCCAAAACCTGGTCTGGGTGACTCTAGGATGGAAGCTCTTTCTGGTATCCTCCATCTAATATGTGGGTTTTGACATTTCCTTATTTAAATTTGTTTTAAAAAAATTTTGTCAGACTACCATCTCAGCAACGCATAAATATGTCTTTAAGGCTAGGGAAAAAGGAAAAAAAAAAAAAGAAGAGGAGGTTGTTACATATAGTAAAATAGTATAATTTCATTTTGGTTCATTTCTTTTTGAGAGTTATAGATGAGGTAAGATTTTTCTGGGTTCACCTAAGCTGAAAATTTTAGCAAATAGCACAGCACCGCAGTGATTACAGAGCAGTATTTATATTCTTCCTGTGCACTGGGCAGGGATTTGTCATTTCATACATCATTTACAACCTGCTGCAGTGATTTGGGGGAGGGGGCAGATATTTTCTTCTTTAATCCAGCGTTGCTCCAACTTTTCCCCCTCTGTTTTCTACTGAGTAGACAAGCTTTGTCTGCTAATCACTCTCTCAGCCCTTAAAATTAGGAGAATGATTTTTAAGTTAAGTTTCCAATTCTTAAAGTTTTCTTTAAGAATTCATGCCTGGAATTTCAAAGAATTATCAAAGTCAACAGTTTTGTGCAGTCCATGGAAACTGTTAATAGCTCACGGTTTAGAATAAAGTATGATCCATGAATTCAGAATGAAAGAGAAATAGTTCTAGTGCCATCTTCAATTTAAATATAATTTAATATTAGCAGGATTTAAGCTCTGCAAGTTTTGTTTTTTAACTTTCAGGGGTCTTGTATACCATGAGCTGAAGAATAAAAATCTGTTCTTCATTGATAGCTCCTTGTTTCTTTTATCGATTCTGAACTAGTGTGTTTGGAAAATTAATACTTAAAATTGTTTCCTTAGGGATTCGCCCATATAGCATATCCCAGACACAATAGGAATTGTCTGTATTTATGTGTATGAGAAAATAATGAAGGTTTTATAGGATTTGAGCACCTGAATGCGGGAGAGTTCACTGTAGTAAGCTGGGGTGGTGGGGGAAGGCTGTGAGGGCAGCCCAGGTGTGTTGAGGAAGGAGGCATTCGATTTTGTGACGAGATGGCATCTCTCCTCTTAGGTACACCCTTGCACCTGGCGATGAGCAATAGAATCATTATCAACGAAACATATACTCAGAGTCTGGGAGAAAAGCAAGGGCAAGATAGAAACCCTACTTGCTAATAGGACATATTCAGGGAGTCTCAGAGTAGGCAATATTTGTAGATCACATTGTCGCTACTGCCCCTGAGAACCAAGCCTCAGGGCTAGCGCTCCCCAGCAAAATTCCATCTAAACACTCACTGATCGAAACAACAAACACAATTTATAAGAAGTAAAAATAATTCCTGAATTCATACTATTTGCCAGACACTGTGTCTGACACAAAGGGTACAAAATGGAAAAAATAAGACAACGGCCTGTTCTTAGCAAGAAATTCAAGATTCTTGGGTAATAGTTGTTATGGGATAATGAAGATGACAATAGCTAGAAATTACTGGAGGCTTAATAACTGTGAGGTAGAGTTATAAGGTCTTCAATTTTCACAGTGCCATGAGGTGGATACTATTATTCTGAACATTTATTCTTCTTAATTCTATGAAGTAAGTACTGTTAATATTCCCATTTTACATAGTTAAGGAAACTGAGGTACAGAAATATTAAATAATGTGCTCACAATCACACATCTTGTGTTTCTAGCTCCAGATTTCGTGAGCTTAACCACTATACCATATCTTCAAATGTACCATAAGTGTAATGATAGATGCTTGTACATAGGACCAAAGAAACGTGTGGTGCAGGATGAGAGTATAGCTGATATTTCACAAGAATGAAATTATATTTTTATAGATTTTTTATGTTCTAATGTGCACAGTTAAATTATATTGTAATTTTAAATTCTTAGAATGCCTTCTGATGGATGATTGGGTTTGGTTGCTATATATTAGTTCATGAAAATATTAAAGAAATAATCTTATGATCTCATATACAAAAGGTAAGCTCTGAGTTTATCTGAATAATTCCAACAGAGAAGACAAAGGATACGCCGACATTTTAACATAAGACAGAAAAGGTTAATAATAGAGTGAGATAAAAATGGATTTTCCTTTTCCTTAGACCAGAAGTATGCAATTCTATGAAAAAGAAAAAAAAATAGGGAAAAAGGTAATGTAAAGAAACTCAAACTGAAAAAAAAAAGAAAAAGAAGGACCTAAATACAGGCAGTGTGTAGGTATCTCTCACAGCTCAGAAATATGGGTGACATTAGCTTTCAAATGCCCATCACTTCCTCCATTCCGTTGAGATTGATAGACCTTGTTTATAAAGTCATTATAATCCTGCTCATCAAAAAGCACTATTGAGCACTTAATTGTGTGTGATATTGTACTTGATGCTATCTGACAAATACTACATAGATATGGCCCTTAACTTTTACAACCTAAGAATTTAAAAGAATGAGGGGTGTTTTACAACATTACCATTGTTAAATGGTTAAAAATGGGTTTCGTTGCAAATAGAGGCTATGCTCACAGTGTATTTGAAAAATTCTCACAGCTTCTAATTCTTAGTATCCTTTCAACCTCCATATACTATACCAAAGATTCTGTTATATTCAAAGAAAAATAGAAATCATTTTATTCTCAAATTTAACTCAGGGTTTTCTTAAAAAATGTTCTGTTTTCTGTAATAGCAATGCCTGGAAGCTAGTATACTTAGAAGTTGAAGATACAGATAATATAGAGAAGAAGAATACTAATTATGTTGATTAGAAACTGAGAAGGAATTTTTTGTTTAATCGCTTTAACCACTCCTAGATCTATGTTAATCCCAAACCGAAGGAAAGAAGTGAATAAGTAGAGGTTTTCTTTATTTGTTTTTTATGTTTGGCGAAAATATATTTTAGTGGCCTAAGGGAACTTAAGAATTACTACTTTAGATGAACTTAAGAATTACTGGTTTAGACGAAATTTCAGTATTTGAACTTGTGTTTCTGTTTTTCCACAATCCCCTTTAAACGGTAAATATTTAATTGATGAAACAAGTAATATTATACAATAAACGAAATTTCTGTTCATTAGAAAATTAGAGAATAGGAAAAATAAAGATAAGAAAGTAAAATAACATTAAGAATGAGACTTGTATATGAAATGCATGCAGTCAGAACTTCTGCTGTGTTCATGATGCAGTGAGACGTATTCTCCTACCTTAAACAAAAATAGTGTTTCTTAGGCATTGGAAAATAGTAGCACAGGAATGTAACAAACTGTGTGATCCTTACCATTATCTAGATTACTCAGAGCAGTTCCAAGGCTGTAGCAAATGGAGGGGGAACACAAAGTGTCTTTTCCTGTTGAGCAGACAGAGATTAGAGTTTGGGAGGGCCAAGAGAGCTGGAATTCACAGAGCAGAGGAGAGGAAGGAGTGTCACACAGACAGAGCCTTGGAGGTCTGTAAATGAGTGCCTTTGAGTCTTCACCTAAGTACTGATCTCTGCATGTACGACAATAAACTATTCGGATCCAGAGACAAAAATACCAGAAATAAGCAGATAACAACAATTCCTGGTGGTCACACAGGGCTGGTAATAGTTTATCTTCTTGCCAGCAGAGTGATAGACCTCGTGATACTCAGGGGACTGACTAGAGCCCTCGGAAGTGTATGGCCCCAGTAATGTGGCTAAATTAGTCCCAGAGTAAAGGCTGCCCCACCTATTCTAAAAAGTCTTTAAAATTAGGTTTGAAAGGATCCCAGAGATTCCAACTTTACAACAGAAAATCCTGCATTATTTAAAATAGTACAATAAAATCCGGCAACCAAGAATGTAAAATCAAAATGCCTGCCATCCAATAAACATATACCAAACATGCAATGAACTAGGAAAATATGACCCATATCCAGAAGAAACAAATCAAAGGCTACGAACAAACCCAGAATCACAGAGAAAATTAAATTAGCAGACAAGGATTTTAAAATAACGTTTGTAAATATGCTTCGTATAGTTAAGAAATGAGAGAAAAACATGGCCAGGATGAAGTGAATAATGGAAGATTTTTAAAATAATAGAACTTATGGAATTGTAAAATATAATTTCTGAAGTAAAAATATTCTGGGTAGAATTAACAATACAAGACTAGATAGTGAACTTGCAAACATAGGATTTGAAACTATCCAAGTGAAGCACAGAGGGAAAAATACTAAAAAACATCACCAGGACATGAATGACATATAGAGCAATACCAAGGTGTCTAATCCACGTGCAATTGAAATCCCAGAGGAAAAGGGAGAGAGGGAAGCAGAAAAATATTGACAAAAACAATGCTCAAATTTTTCAAAATTTCATGAAACAGTGAAACCACAGACCCAAGAAGCTCAACATACTCCAAGCAGAATAAATACAGAAAAGGAAACTCAGGTACATCATCATCAAATTGCTGAGAAACAAAGATAAAGAAAAAATTGTGAAAGCAAGCAGAAAAGGAAAAAAAAAAAAAAAACATACAATATGTGCCAAGGAACACGAATGAGGAGGACAACACACTTCCGGTTAGACACTATGCAAGCCACAGCACAGTGAAATAGCATCTTCAAAGTACTGACAACAACAAAAAAGTTAACTTACAATTTCATACTCAGAGAAGATGTCTCTCAAAAACAAAGGTGAAATAAAGACCATTTCAGACAAACAAAAAAGCAGAGAGATTTCACAGCAGATTTGCACTACAGCAAATATTAAAGGAGAGTCTTCAGGAAGAAGGAAATGATACCAGGAGAAATTTGGTTCTAAACAAAACAACAGAGAGTGCTGGAAATGGTAAATATATGAATATATATATAGTTTTAAAAAGTCAAAGATTTAATTTGCTTAAATGTATTTAGTCTTCAAACAAAAATAACACCAACGTATTGTGTGGTTTGCAACATGTTAGCGTAGCATAGGCATTGAGATCAATGGAACACAATAGAGAAACTGGAAATAGACCCACACATACGTGTTCAAATAACTAAACAGAAACATAAAATAAATTTATTAGAAAAAGGATCCCTTTCAATATATTATGCAGGAACAATCAGATATCCATATGCAAAAAATGAATATTTATCTTTACCTCATACATATATAAAATTTAACTCAAAATGGATCGTAAACTTTAATATACAATCTAAAAGAAAACAAAAGCAAACAACACTTTTATAACATAGGAGAAAATTCTTGTCATTTTGGGTTAGGCAAAGATTTCTTGGAATATATAAAACATAAGTAAAAAAAGGAGAAAAAATGATACATAAGACTTTATCAAAATTAAAACCTTTCATCCCTCAGAAGACACTGTTAAGAAATTGCAAAAGCAAGTCATGAATTGGGAGGAAGTATTGTAAAATATGTATCTGTCAAAGGACTTGTATCAGAATATAAGAAGTATTCTTACAACTTAATACTAATACAAACAATTAAAAATGGGCAAAAGAATTAAAAATGCACTTTACCGGAGAAGAAATATGGATGGCAAATAAGCACTTTCCAAGGTGCTCAACATCATGTGTCTTACGGAAATGCAAATTTAAACGAGATGCCACTGACCACCTGTTATAATAGTGAAAATCAAAAAGGCTGAACATACAAAGAGTTGAGAAGTATATGGAACTGGAACTTTCATGCATCACTGATGGGTACACAATTACTTGCACATGTTGGAAATTTGAAAGTTTCAGCAGTGTTTCATAAATTAAAAAATAAAAACACCATTGCATCTAGCCATCCAAGTCCTAGTGACTGACTCAAGAGAAAGTTTATTCTGTACGCACTGAGAAGGCTGTTGAGGGAGGAAGGATTGGATGTGTGCATTGTGAAGATCATCCTAATAGCAAAATACAGGCTGAGTTAGCACAGTGGAATTAAATTCTTGGACATTATTGGGCAACACAAAATGTCAGCAGTGCTACTGGGGGAGCGTGCTAAAAATAAAAGTACCAATTTGTGTATGTTTTGTAGTCCAAGGCTGTGACACAAAAGTCTATATTCTAGTATTGGTGGCCCTTGGATAACAACCTGAAAGAAAAAGAAAAGCTGTTTTAAGACAATTAAACCAACCAGTAAAGAGACTACAGAAAGGATCCACATGAAATGTAGAAAGGATCTTAATTGGGACTAGCTATGGGAATGTAAAGTAAGGGTCAGTGTTCGAAATTATTGGAAAGGTATAACCAGAAGAAGCTGATGACTTATTCAGCAAATAGGTATTACTGAGGACGATTCAGAAGGTTGGACTCTGAGTTGCTAAATATTAATAATAATGACACTACTCAGATGGAAAATCTGGTAAGGACCAATATACTATTAATAAAACAAAACAAAGCAAAACAAAACAAAAAACTTGAGTTCAACCTGGGGCTTCTAAACTCAGCAGACTTTCAATGGAAACAGTCGATAGAGCTGGTTCAAGAGATTGGTAGAGATGGGTTTTAGAGACCTCTGCATGAAGATGATACTTGAAGCTATGGGAAAATGGATTACCTCACCAAGGAAATAAAATGCTTTTGAGGAAGTGAAAGTCCCGTGGGGCCCACTTATCATATTTTGGGTGACAAAGGATGGTGAGTCAAAAAAGGTCAGTCAAGAAAGAGGGGCATTAAGAAGAGTGCACTTCAGAGTTTACGATGTACTCCCATGGGAGTGTCACAGGTAGGCATTGTAATTTTGTACATCCTGGGAAAGTGGCTCCATAATTTATCCAAGGTCAAGTGGATAACATATATGAGCTGCCTGGATGTCAAATAACCTCCAGGCTCTTAGTCCAATACTCTTGCCTTTAAGGAATGTTGAACACACATCAAGGGACTAATGACAGAGTACAGCACTATTTTCTCTATCAAATAATTAAAATATATCAAATATCACAATAAACAGAATTCTTTCTTGCTGCATACATGATTACTAAAACAATAATCACTTGCTTATGCCATTGGCTACTTCTGCATTGCAGGTGGAATTAGGCGTTGCCTTAAATTTTTTTTCAGCGAGAATAAGGAGATTCTAAATAGAATGGGACTTTGCTAAATTTGTTGAGATCTCTAGTTGGAAAAGAGTGGTTTTAAATGAACATAGCCTAACTATTCCTCTGCCATTAATATTCAGACAACTAGGAAACTCTCTTCATTCGTCCCCAGGAGAAGTAATTTTTAGTCGTTTTATACTTGCCGATAATTCTGTGTGTTGCTTTGAAGAATAGTTATATGGGGATATGAATTGGAAAAATGTCAGTAAGGCTAGAAAATATATCATTTTTAAGATAGCATTTCTCTTTCATTTTCTAATATCAAAAAATGAAATAGATCTGCCTTAGGTTCAGAGTTTATCCTTTTTTTATGATATTATTAAGCTGATATTTTAAATAATTGTTTTGCCTACCCTTATGATGACATTTAGAAAGACTTTCTTTTTCCATTTAATATAGTGCAAGCTGGGTCAGAAAAAGAAAAAGGTTTTCAGAACAGTCAATAGCAACTCGGAGACATGGCCACATCCTTTCCATGACCTCAACTTCCCTGGTATCATCCCAGTTGCAAGAGTAGCAATACAGTAGTACCCCTCCCCACCAGGGTATATGTCCCAAGACCCCCAATGGATGTCTGAAACCCCTGACAGCACCAAGCTCTATGTATGCATGTTTTTCTTATAAATACATACCTATTATATAGTTTAATTTATAAATTAGGCACAGTAATAGACTAACAACAAGAACTAATAGTAATAGAACAATTATGCTAATATACTGTAATAATAGTTATGTGAATGTGGCTTCTTTTCCTCAAAACATCTTATTGTATTGTACTCACCTTTCTTCTTGTGATGATGTGTGATGATACCATGTCTGCTGGGATGAGACGAAGTGAGGTGAATGATGTAGCCGTTGTGACGTAGCACTGTGATATAGAATTAGGCTACTGTGTAGGGGTGACACAAGCACTGCAACATTGGGACAGTCGATCTGGAAACTGAGATAGCTACTGAGTGACTAACGAATGGGTGGTGTGTACAACATGGATACACTGGAAAAAGGGAGGATTCATGTCCCAGGTAGGATGAAGCAGGACTGTGCACAATTTCATCCTTCTACTTAGAGCGGCACACAATAAAACTTATGAATTGTTTATTTCTGGAATATTCCATTTAATATTTAGAAACTGAGGTTGACTGAGGGGAACTGAAATTATGGAAAGCAAAACTGTAGATAAGGTGGACTACTGTATACAGCTGTGTTGGGATTAAATGACTACATTAATCTCCTCAAGCTGATTTATTTTGGCTGTAAGACATCTAGGGTCTATATTGGCCTACATTACTAAGTAGTGATTGTCAAAAAGAGAAAGATTTTTTTAGGTCACATGGGTATTGAGATTGAATATTTAGGTATTTTCTAACAAAATATTATTCTATGCACTGGATACTGTGATACAAGGAGTTCCCAAGGAGTCAAATTTTGTCAGCACAGACACAAAGTGAAATTTCAGTTAATATTTTATTTAAGATTTTGTGCCTTGTTTTCTATTATCCAAAGAAATTCTGGGTTGTAAAACTGCAAGAATGTACTGCATCATCTCCTTTGCCTTTGGTGGTAAATGACCTCAAATGATATTTGAATAAATGAAGTGGAATCTCTGTATGTGCATGCCTTGGGAAGAAAATAATGGTGATTACAAGTACTGGAGAAGATTTCATTGGGCATGAATAGATATTTAGCTACATGGTAATTATGTGAGTATTGTGAGGACTGGAGCTGGAGTAGCAGGAATTCAAAGAAGGCAAGCTGTTTTGCTCTAAAAATAAATCAAAAGAATTTATTGAAACCATCAACAGAGAAATAGTTTAGTTAAACCGAATGAAAGTAGATTCACATTTTTAATATTGAAATTCACAGTGATGGGCACATTCATGCTATATGAAAAATTATGTAAATAACATGTTTCCTCATTTTGCTATGACTACACTGACTTGTTTGAGTACCGTCTAGCCAATTTTTCCATCAGCATTTTTTTAGATTTTCCATTCTCATTTTAACATTTTATTGTGAACACTTCTTTCTGTGCCTTCCCAGCATAAGCTGCCTTTTTATTTTGTTTTCCTAATTTATCCAAAATATTATAGAATCTTTTATTCTTTTTTTTTTGAATCTTTTATTCTTACATATTCTGTTTTTCATATATCTTGTTTTCTCACCTTCCAAGTGGCATCAATATGACTTATAAATCACCAGAATGTTTAAAATAGCCAATAAAATTGAGCTATAAAGATGTACATGGGCGATTGTGAGCACATTTAATTATGAACTGGTAGTTGTTCAAAACACATGGACGGTTGGGGTTAGGGAAGACGAGGATGAAGGACAGAAACATTAGTTGATGGTGGGTGGTGAGTAGTACGGAAAAAGGAAAAAAGCTAGTGACTTTGTTAAGAAAACTTTGGATCTGTTCCATTAGTGCTGCCAATAAGCTATATGCCCTAAAACAGATCACCACATTTCTTTCTAGTTTTCTTATCTGGTTAATGAAGAGGTCAACTTTAAGAACCCTATCAGCTCTAGAAAATTATGCTCTGTCGCAAAGATGTAACTGTGCAGATGTGGCAAAGTCTTATTAGCACTGTTTTACATGTGGTTTAACTGGTTTTCCTCAATTGCTGATGCTCACAACAGGAAGATTTAGAGATAATTTAGTAACCACTAGTTAGGTGTAGAAATGCTCCAAGAAATAATTACCTTGAGTTGCAGCAATGGTGAAGTCAGCATTGTATCCAAGGGTGTCTCATTAAATGGTGGTTACATCAATTATTATTCAGTATAAGGCTATGAGTTTAAGGGCCCCTTCCTAACAAATTACAGAGCATGACTATAGGAACAACATGGGTCGTTGTTTGACTTATTTCTCTATTCTGAACAAATTGTTAGACCACATGCATGTTAAGTGTACTATAATACAGAAAATCAGTTACTGCACCCTCAGTCTATTATGGGGTGAAGCTATTAAACATTTCATTAAGAAATTGCAAAGTACAGCTGTGAAGTTCTTTATTGTTTGGAAGCCTTCATTACTATAGCACTTACTAGGTATTTGCTACCAGCTTGTAAAATCTCCCATGCCAAGTTTCACAGTAAGCTCGTTAAACAATTGGGTGGAGGAGACCATTTAGGGGGTGATGATAAGGAATGAAAGCCAAATGTCTTCAAGAGGAAGACTGCCTATGTCATCTCTACTATTGAGATCCTGTCCATAATGCTAAAAAAAATAAAGTCTCCTGACTATTTTTTGAAAAGATGTACCTTTCTTTCTTTAGCCTTTGACTCTGTTTAAAATATAAAATACACATAGTCTGATCACATTTTCTTTTGCAGTGTGTTTGGAATTACTTGAAAGGTGCAGCAGGTATATAGATGTTGTTCAAATGATAATCCCCAGTGAAATTCATCTCCAAAGACAGCATTCGAAGCTAAAAGAAATGAGCTTGGGGAGACAGATGGTGTTTATAGTACATTTAAAACCTCAGCATTAACTTTAAAACAGGAGGACTGAAGGCCTTGGCAGTGTCCCAAAACCAAACTATTTTCCATTGATTGGTATGAATCACTTTCTCTCTTTGGTGTCTGTACTTTTTCCTCCATACACACCACTTAAATACCAACAAATCCGCAATTGACCTTTTCATAGCTCTATACTGAGAGTCCTATCATGGTGTTTCTAATCCTTATCAATTTCTTTCCAGACAGAGCTTTTTGTACATGCCTTCAAGGATCAGCTGGTCAGGAGTGCTCTTTTAGCACTCTATACTGCAAGGCCAGGAAGCATCCTTAAGAAGCCGCCCTCTCCTAAGAGCAGCACAGAGGAGAGCAGTCCCCAAGACCAACCCTCACCAATGAGAAGGCAGGACTCCATACCGCACCATTCAGACTACGATGAGGAAGAGTGGGTAAGGCTCTCTCACATCACTTGCTTCTCAATGTTTTACCATGAAAAATAAAGCAAGAATGGTAAGGAAGCTCTGCTTTTGAAAAAAAGAAAAACCGTCATTATACAGATTGTGGATAAACCGGTCAAACTGTCTTTAGGGGCACATAATATTTGGAAGTTGTATTCCTAATCAAATTTATTTGGTATAAAATTTATTTGTGATCAGATAAATCATATCTATAACCAAGAATGTGACATCAAAGCTAAGATGCCACAATTACAAGACGATTTTTCTTTATTTATTGCCAAGCTATGTAAAACATTAAAATTGTTCTTTAGAAAAATAGTGAAAAATCATCCATGTTACCACTACTTGCAGGCAACAAGTATTTTCATTGTTGCGATCCAGTGCTTTAGTTCTGGGCTTACTTTTAAAAAGTATTTATGTTTAAATAACAGTGAACATAGAGATCTCATAAATCCCTCCTGCTTGTGATTCTATGATTAAATAGAAGATATTGCTCTCGGTGCTCTAAAATTGACAGAAGAATGGCCCCATAACAAGATAAGAAAAAAAAAATACATAGTAAAGATGAATAAACAAATGAAATAAACATGCAGAGAGGAATTCTAGTTGGGCAGAACAGGATGGGAGGAACACAAAGATACAGGTTGGTGGCGGGGTAGTGTTTTGTTGTGGGATCAATACATAGAAATTATCTGAGTCCTCCAAAGTATATGCCCATTACACACACACACACACACACACACACACACACACACACACACACACACGAAACCCTTTACTGTATCATATATTTAACCAAAAAAAAAAATAGTGTGCTAGCTGTATTAGATGTTAAGCTTTCAGTTAACAATTGCTTTTCTTGCCACTCTAAAATTTCAGAGTGTTTGTGGAGTAAATTACTTGAAAAGCCAAGGTCTCTCAAAAAATTGCTATCTGAAGGGCTGTGAGGTGTGATGCCTGCTCTTTCTTTTGGTAAAATTTCTGCTGCAGAAAGGACAGAACTGGGCTCCAAGAGGCAAATGCTGAATAAGTTACTTCTTGTTGCTGATTCAGATTACATATCTCCCACTGAAACATTTCCAAAAGAGCAAATCTAATATTTCTCCCTTTCACCTTCTTCCTCAATTTTTTAACAGCTTCAAGGCGTGCACACCTCTTAACCTCTCTGAAGTTCCATTTTCTCAATTGTAAAATGAAAATAAAATGACCCGTTCTGCTTAGTTCTTAGGGTAGTCTGGAGATAAATCATTTACCTACGTGTTGATGCCCCATTACCAGAACGGCCTAGGCATATGCATTAGATTACTTTAATATTGTTGTTATAGGTTTTCTTTTTTAAGAAATGTAAATTGTATAATCTTTTTATGAGGAGCAATATTATCCCTTGAGATGAACGGGAAAACTAGATATATCATAAAATGTGGAGTGT
Organism: Indri indri; assembly: GCA_004363605.1. NCBI lineage: Eukaryota > Metazoa > Chordata > Mammalia > Primates > Indriidae > Indri > Indri indri. The sequence continues at coordinate 8,026 of RJWJ010009610.1, read as the reverse complement.
AAATTTTAAAGAGTTTGGGTGTATAAAGAAGTTATATTTATTTAATTAAACATACAATACAGCGTTAACCTTTTGACAAACAGTTATCATTTTATATTAAGTCAGATGAGAATTTTGGAATTAGGTATCTTTTGTCTTCCTCATTTTCACCTCACTGTGTAATGCAAACCCCACACCTTGGCCTTCTCCTCCTGGTCAAAATCGTCCCTCCCTCTCCCTTTCCTTGTTTCCTTTTTTTTAGTTAATTTTAGACACCTTCAATCTAGTAGGTGCTCCCGATGGGAAGGTAAGTATGCTAGATGCTTACTACTTGGAGCTCAGAGTCTAGCGGTAGATAAAAACATGTTAATAAATAGTTTAGAAAATGTTGCAGCAAATGTTGGGAGAGACAGATGATAGAAGATAGCTTCTGCTAATATGACTACAACTCAATATCTGCAATACATATGATGGGTAAAGAAGGAAGGAACTGGGAAATGTATCATTAGTTAAGAAGATTTACAGAGAATTCTTCCCTTCATTTGGTGTTACTGAGCACCCGTTCTGCCTGATTCACTGTGCTATCTGCTGGGGACACAGGGGAACAACCCAGGGTCTCAGTGACTCCACAGCCTATTTAGAGCTTTGGAAAGGCAAATGGCAGTTATAGTGCAGCCTGTAGGGGAGTGCGTGGTATACAGCAAGAATGTGGCAATAATGCTGGGATTCCCAGAAGTAATTCTGGAGATACAAACGTTGAGTAGAAGTTAACCATTCAAGAAAGAGGGTGGAATGGCCTTTTAGACAGGACCACAATAGCTGACATACAGAGGGAGGTAGTTGGGGGGTGTGTGTGTGTGTGTGTGTGTATGTGATTATTATTAATTACTTTCTTTATTTTAAAGTTGGTGAAATTTGAGCATGTTTGCATTCCAAAGGCCATTTGAGAGGCACAGAAGTAGTAACTGATGGAGCAAGGTCCTTAAGAGAGAAGGAAGAGAATCAACGCTAGTATGCATGTGGAAGGACGAGTCTTAGTTAGGCAGAAGTGCTCTCTTTTGCTGTGACTGCAGAGGATGTGAAGATGGATTTGACTTTTGTGAGGGTGAGTGGGGCTAGATGGCTGCTTTATCTGTAAAGTAGAATCACGAGCTAGGAGAAGAATGTGGGGAGGACAGGAGGAAGAGAGTGGCGAAAGTTTCAAATAGGCACCAAAGCACTGGGTAGCTGAGCTTATCAGCAACATTTGAAAAAATTGGGAAGGATTCCAGTCCTTGTGGAGGGCCAGGCAAGGTTGAAGTATCAGCCTGTGTGGTTGTTGTCTCACCCTTGATCATTCTCTTGGGAATGCTTTACTAGTCTTCACGCCAGGAAAAAAATGTCTTCCTGATTTTTTTTTTTCCAGTTGATGGAGTGGCATCTCAGTTTCTCTTGCATTTTTTCAAAAGCAAAAAGACTAGGGTAATAATGAGAGTGGTCTTCTTTCTCTGCGTCTCCTTTCCTCATTTCTGAGGAAATTTCCACGTCATTTCTGAATCTCCTCCAGAATCCATTGTTTCTCGAAAGCATATGAATGCTTTGTCTAAACTTACCACAGTTATGAGGAAAATCTTTCCCATTCAGAAAAATCACTTCTTACTCTCTCTTTTTAATGTAATTCTACTCTATTTTGCAAATAATAAAACTTGATAATCAAACAAGTTTGATTGTTATATGACATCTCCTTGTTTTTCCTTAGCAACCGCTTTCTATTAAAAAGATTCCTTCATCAAGGGATGGGAATCCCTTATAAAAAGATGGAAAAAAATATTTCACCAGAGTCTTAACCATTTAATGTTTTTTTCAAGGCTTTGTCTAACTTTGACAAATTGAGTAAATCCAAAGAAAATGTAGCTAATTGAAGATGCCCTTAGAGACTGTGCTAGTAAATGAATTGGAAACATAACTTCATGTATCCCTTTTTTAAATTAGTTGTTAGAAAAGTTTCAGTGCTGATTACAAGTCTAGTCAACTTCTGGAAGTAATTCAGTGTTTTAAATTAATTTAATTTGGTTTCTTTGATATCATATGAACATATTCCCTGATCACTTAAGTTGGCTGATGCTTGCAAATAAGTTTATATTAATAGTAATTCTATGTTTTAAAAGTCTGTTCTACTTAATTTCTGATAGTGATTATAATAGTTACCTAACTCGAACAACTGCATTTACCTTCTTATAATAAATATTTGGGAAGTGAATATATGTTAGTAAATTTCTCTTCAATTTTACTCAGCTGATACATGTAATTTTTCTTTCGAGGTCAAGAAGGAGAATCTCTGTTCACTCTAAGTCAGTATGAGGCTGTTCTTTCTCTTTTCAACTTGTTTTCCTGAGAGAATTGATGACACGTGAATCAGGATAATAATTATCTAGTCAATATGGTAAAGATTGAAATGAAAATGAATGCTTACAAAAATTGTTATTTGCTGAATTTTACTTATTAAATAATTAAACGCTTTAAGGATTTATTTTCCTGAAAAGTTAGTAAACAATAAACCCCCAAAGGAATATTTGGGATTTTATGACAATCTGTGCCAAGAAATAGACTAACATAGCATTCTTCATCTTTTAGTGAGTAAAGATGACATATTGCTGTTCTTTCTCTATATCTCTACAGCAGATGCTTTCAGCAGCTGGGATTCCAAGATTAGTTTGTCCAAAATATGAAAGCATATCGTCTAACCAAACTATTAAGTTGACCTAGTTTTTGTGGCTTCCAGTAATTGAACTATTCTCTAGAACACTGTGATTTAATTTTAACATTACTATACTGATTGGTTTAGGGCTAAATCTGCCTACCCCTATTCAAATAAATTGTTAAAAAATAAACTTACGATCCTTTATATTCTGATCCATTTTAGCAAAGTTCAGAACTAGAAGAACTATTCTTATTATAGAGGCGTATCCCAAACCCATTTTTAATTGAACTACATTTCTATATCAGGCAACATTTCAGCATCCAAATTACTGAATTAATTCCCTTCTTCATGTTGCAAACTTAAGTCAAATTTTAAATTTTAGTCTTCATTCTTAAACTAGAAGAACATTTGCTATTTCTTATTATGGTAAATGTGTTTTTGTCACATAAGTAAATAGATAATCCATGTTAATCCATAATTTTTCAATAATTTTATATATTTTAGAAACAATAGCACAAATTCATAGTAATACTAATATTCACGTCAAACATCCATTAATAAAGTCCCTATATAAGTTAAAAATATTTTTAGCTATTCCGTAACTCAATAATACCAAATTGTGTTTTGAAATAAGATTTATATGAACCACCTTTTGATACGTTATTTACCAAAATCATGCAGTTCAGTTAGTGCTATACCTTTCTCTAATGATGTCCAGAGCTAATATGAATGCTTAAGCTTGACAAGAGTATTGAAGAACTATTTACATTGCCATAATTGGTAACAGGGAGCATAGATAGTTGCAAGACATTGCTAACTGTTAAGGACAAAACATATTTAGCCAGGTACCTCCTCAGGCAATTGTAGTGATCTATCTTCTCACCTTTTCTTACCTGCTACTGGGTCCATCTTTGACTTCACTTCCAGGGAAAAAAAGTTGAGGCCATGCGTACTGCAGAGGTACTTATGAAAATTCCTATTCAAAAGAGATTTTGTTCAGTTTTCTTAGTGGCCAGAATTATGTTATATGAAGCCACTGACCTGATCTTAATAGGAAGGAGATAAATCATTCTCATTCTTTAGAGGTAATTAATTCTTACAGACTGCCTGATACTAACCCAGGATTAAACTTTTCCAAAGCAACACCTTATAGCCTAGTTACCTAAATGAGTAGTATGTCTACTAAAATGTGTCCATTAATTTCCAAACATTGTAAAAGATAGATAGATGTACATATATATATATTCAACTCCAAATAGTTTTCTGTAATAAAACATTATTCTTGCATTCCATGAAACACACAGCCTAATGAACACTGAATTATAATCAGTTGCTTATATGTGTTTCTTCTATGTGTTTATGAACTTTATGAGCTCCTATAGAAAAAGCCAAAGTCTTGCTCCCTGCTGTATCCCTACAGTTAGTGGAGCACTTGTACACAAAAGGTACTCAATGTACATTTATAGAATAAATTAATGACTTTGAAGTTTGTCCCAAAATTGTTATTCTTATTTGTCTTATTTTGAAACACAGAATATTTAGATTTAATATAATTCTACACTATGTCCAGTACCTTGTCCCCCCACTAGAATTCATGATTTCTTTTGAAGATTTTGTTTCTCCTTTCCAGTGAAAAGTACCCAGTTATTTCCCTCTCTTCTTATTTCCCAGTGTCTTACTAAGCTCAGAGATGACTATTATAACCATCTTCAAAATACCCGCTCCCTAGTGCCTGTTTCCCAGTGTCTTAATCAACTCTGCGGTGAATATTCAGGTTATCTTCAAAATATCTCTAAACATAGGAAGCGGTAAAACTCAAGAGGGACACAGAGCATTAGTGACGACCAAAGCTAAAAGCATGACTAATTAAGGCTTCCGAAGCCTCCAGAATCCCAGTGGTGGCAATTTTAACTTCATTTCATTATCCATGTGCACATTACAAAGGTCTCAGTTACACAGAAATAATTTCTTTAGATGTTTCCCAGGAAGTGTCAACTGAAAGCAACTAATTTCCTCTTGTCCCAGTTTTTTCTTTTTTTATCCCTAAGTCACACCTATTAGAGTTATCTGGTTTTATTAATATTACAATGAGGAGGGGACATTCAAAGCATTCGCTCTCCTCATCAGAAAGGACAGGCAAAGGTAGGCATAATTGGGCCAGTTGCTCCCTATATGGCAATGGAATGTGTTCTATCATCTGTTTTCTTGATGGATAGGAGACATTCCTGAACTTCTCCAGTCCATTTCACCCAAGAGAAATGTGCTTTGAATACTTCTACAATATCGAAGTCCGCAAAAGGTGATTAAGCAAAGTTCATGACTGTCCATTAAAATGCACAAATGTTCAGTGAAAGAAAAGAAACCCCAAATGAGATCTTTATGTGCATGCATATTCATGAAATCCTGCCCATTTCTAGATTTTCCCACATGCAGTTAATAGTTTCACCTTCAGTTCCCTGTTTTATAACATCTGACACAGTGTTTTATACATACTAGTTCAATGTGTTTTTCAGAGTTAATGTAGGAACAAGTGTGAATGGATGGATTTGCTGAATCAGCAGCTCACCCTCCAACTCAAACCTGTATTTTTAATAGAGATATTTTATTTCTATTCATGTAATGAAATAATGTAATGATTATCTAAAATAATGTAATGGGTTTCCTGTGGTTTTATATTGAATGCCATCATCCCCCTTGGATACTTTCCAGACTTTTTTAATGACTGTTTCAATGTCAGATATTTTCATGTGCCTGTGTATAATGAATGTGCAAACTTGCATACACACTTTACAAATTTATGATACATTCAAATCAAGAGTCCTCAAAGTTTAATATATTCTATTGTGAATAATGAGATATTATTTCCTACATAGAAATTTTCAAAACTCCCAAATTTAGTGAATAAGTAAAGGAAATGCCGATGTACATATAGGTAGACTATCGATTTGATATATTAGGGTACATGCAGTTAAAAAGAATCATCTTTGAAAGTGGTTGTATGCAGGACTCTAACTGATAGTATCATACAGTTCAACCAGTTGTGCAAATATTTAATGGTGTGCAGATAACATCCAATTACCAATTTAAGATTAAAAGCTTTAGTCAATCAGTGGAATTTTCCCCCTAATTATTAAACAAATGCTTTATTTAATATTTCACTGAATTGAAAGCTTTAGCGTGATGTGGCATTTATTAGGGTGAACTCAGCCATTCAGTGTATGAGCTTGGTTCTGACCTCAATGTGAAGATGCTTGTAATAAGAACTTCTTGTAGTTGTACCACAATTTCTTTTAACTTCTAAATAGACTAACCTTCTATTTAGTCAATAACCTTCTATTAAGTCAATCAAAAGATGTTCATTAAGCATAAATAGTGTGTAGCAGCACCACAGACACTTATATGAAACCTGATCTTAAAAGCCATATTATCTAATTCAAGTAAGATGACTAGCAGTCATGAAACAAGCAGAGATATTTAAAGATATTTCAAGAATGCAGGTGGTTGTGTGATACATGTTATAAATGCCAAAAATATTTAGAGAGAAGTTATGTGACAGCTGGAAAAGATGGAGGAATCATCCCTTTGTTCTTTTATTTATCCGTGTATTCATTCTTCTTTTATTTATCAATCACCTCTTGAGGACTAGGACCTGTGAATAAAAAGATTAATAAATAATAATCATTTCCCTCCTAGAGCTCACTGTCTATTAGAAAGAAAAGGTATGTTAAGCAGAGAAAGTGACATGAACAATTCTTGGAAATGGTGACACTTGAAAGAGTGAGAATTTAGATTGATAGAAGGGAGAAGGTATTCTAGGCATAAAAGTCAGCATGTGTCAAGGTATTAGAAATACTAGTTCCTCCAAAGTTTCCTTTATATCTTTGGTGTTTAGCACTGAATGGGCATGTAGCAGATGCCTAGTAAATAGGTGTTGATTTAATTTAGAGGCATGTTTCTAGGACAGCAAGAAGACTGATCTGGATGAAAATTTAATTTTGAAGACTAATGAGAAATGAGAATAATTACCTAGATCTATCCAACTGTAGATGTGCCTCCAGGCTGAAAGAAGGATGTAATACTGGCTGTAGTACTAAGCCTGCTTTTGATTAGGAGTAATGAAATAAGCATAGTGATCGATGAGGATGAATGTGGTACTCGTGGATATATCTGATTGTGTGATAGCTAAGAATATAGATGTGGGCAAGATCCAGACCAGGGGAAGATGGAGAGGGCAATACTGGAGAAACAGTGGCTAACTATCTGAGTCTGCTTGTGTGACCAGGGACTGAATTTCAGGGTGAGGGCCAGGAGTGAATTTTAAACTAAGTGTAGTTGTTAGGACACGAAGATCAGGGATTTTACATGAGGAAGTAAGTGGAGTTAAAGCAGGAGTATCAATAGGAAGCCAAGATTTGGGAATCTCACTTACTTCTGATGGATGCTGCAGGTCTGGTTATTTTTAATGGATATGTGTGTTTGTGTGTGTGTGTGTGTGTGTGTGTGTGTGTGTGTTATAGCTTGAGTCAAACACATGCCAGTTTGAACCATAGAGTATCTTAAATGCATCTCAATTTACCTAACACTCTGGATAAGGTTAGGATTCAGAGAGAAGAGCTATCAGGCTGTTGAAGGAAGAAAGGTTTGCAGTGTTAAGGAACTTGGCCAATGTAGAGCACATTGCTCTCAATCAACTCAAGGATAAACTGAAGCTTCTTTTCTAAGATGGGCTTGGCCTTGTTAATTCACTGCCTTTCTACTCAAAGTCCTCAGAAATTGGTAATGACAAGAGGGAAATTATTCATGGAAATACAGATACGACAGGGCTATTTTATACCTCCGTATCAAGTCTGGTTTAGTCTTCACATTCTTGCTGATGAAAAATTGGCCTTAGAAAAGTTGATCAACCAAGCATTACTAAATATTTTTTTTTTAGTTAACTACTGATCCAAAGCAGTCAGGATTCCTCTTGACCCTACTAAGCTCGTAAATGTGTGGCTTGCTGAGTAGGCATTTTGCCCCCTCCCCTCATGGCTCACTCTGCCAGGTGTAATGTCCCCTGGCTGCATCCATCAAATTTTTGCATCCAACCACTGCCATGGAGCTTGACCTACATGTTAGCTTAGGTCCTAACGCAGAAATCAATAAGGACCAATCGAGCACCTGACTCAGAATGAAATAAATATTGCTGCTAGTTTCCCACTGACTTTGTGCTTTTATTGACCAGAAAAAGTTTACAGCCACTTCTCCTACAAGGACTAGGGTTGTTGTAAAGGCTACAATGTGGTTATTTTGTCAGTTAAATAAAGATGAGACTTTAACCCACTGATTTCCCATTACTACCTTCATACAGCAGGAGACCTAGCAAAA
>RJWJ010009609.1:0-49482 GCA_004363605.1 Indri indri | reverse complement strand
AGCCTGAAAATGCAGAGTTCTTGAGAATAAAGGAAAATAAAATTTCTTTTGCAAACAGATTTCAAATATTTGCCTTCTATCTGCCTTGCGTAATGAGGAAGTGAGAAAATGGCTTGTCTTTCACAGCCAATCTCCTTGCGTCTCTGTCTCAGGATTTGGGGGTGGGGCAGGCGTTGAGCCCCTTCCCTGGTGAGCCCTGCGGTGAGTGCAAAGGCTGCACGTCCTGACTCTCACAGCCCTACCCCGGGCTGCTCTGCCTTTCACACATCACCTCTCTTCCTCCTTCTTCCTCCGTCGCCCTTCCCCACCCCCACTTTTATTTTATTTCTTCCTAGTTTCTGAAAATGCAATGGAGAAGAAAAATGTGGTAAGACCCGCCGCCAGCACCTATGCCCTGCAGTCCTTAGCTGACAAAAATGTCAAGAAACTGACAGTAAAATATGCGAAGCAAAAGCCCTGCAAACAAGAACAGACCCCGGACTATTGGGCGCTTTCGCCACACTGTGTCATGGTTTTCAAACAGAAATAGCAGTTGTGGGACTTATTATCTCTATCACTTGTTAAATTTTACTCTAGGCAAATGATATAAAGTATTCCAAAAAGGAAGCTACCGAAGATGGAACGAGGCTAGGCATATGAGGAAACAGACAGATGGAAGTGGTGAGATCTTTGCCACGGTCCGTGGAAGGATGATCGTTCCACCTGCGTGGAATTGTTACATAACAGGGCGAGACGGGTGCTAAGGGAAGGAAAAGCAACCGGCATGACAACCCCCAAATCTGCCTACATGAGTCCGGTTCAATTGCCCTTGAAACGTTGAAATATACGTTTATTGGCCAACCTGTTGTCAGATAACCTCGCTAATTTCCTTGAGCACTTCTAATATCTATTCAACGCTTCTAAGCACAATTGCATGGTCTTTCTAAATAGAATTTTTGAGAAATTGTGTATAATGACTGTTACCTTTCTAAACTTCTGATGGAAGCTGGCTTTTTCATATATTATCTAATTTAATCTGTATAGCAATTCTACAAGGTAAAAGTATTTTTTCCCCCTCCATTTAAGAGACTGAGGTGTAGGGGAAAGTAATTTTCTGCCATTTGCGGAAACTAAGGCATAGAGGAATGTAATTTTCTCAAAAATCACAATTGTTAGTTGACAAAGCTGGGATTCAAGTCCTCCAGTTGTCTGATCCCACGGGACCCTGTTAACACAAAGCTCCCTCTGCAAGAAAACAGTTGATTTCATTCTTTAATAAATATATTTATAAGCTATCATTTTAAATAGTGAACACAACTCGGGGCATATTATAAAAAAGAGCTGCAAATATTCTATTTTTATAAATTTGCAATTGCATCTTAACCCTTCCCCTTCTTTAACAACTTGAGACACTCATAAATGTGCTTTATTTCCTTATCCTTTAACAGATTGAAAAAACCAAGGCACATAAGAATGAAATGTCCTGTTTTGGTTAAACTAATAACTGCAGCACTCTTGTAAAAACAGGAAGAAGCAGCCCTATAAAATAACTCCATCAAAGCGGAATTGGGTTACTCCCCTAAGACATCAGATATCATGGATATATTTATAATTGATGGCTTTAAAGTGCGATCGAGTTGCCTTACTTAGTTTGGGGTATGCAAAACGCAATTGCACATAAAATTGACAACTCATGGCCTTAAAAAGAGAGAGAGACAGAGAAAAAAAAAGAAGAAAAAAGAGAGAAGCCAACTGGGGAAGTGCACAGGACTCAATTGCCCTTGAAATTTGCACACAACATTTGCCACAGGCAATTAATCTGCACACATAAGAAAGGGATGCCCCTGTAATCTTACGTGACTTACTCAGTGGCATTTAGCAGGTGACTGCAAAGCCAGGAACAAAACCAGGGTGTGTGGTTCCCTGCCCTCTCTGACCAACAGACAACCGTCCCTCTCCTGGCAGGCAGTGGGACCATCTATTAATATATACCTCTGCTCCAATCACCGCTGTAAAGAGAGCCATAAAACTGCCATTGAAATCCAAATGTCATATCAGTGGAAATATCTAAAGCCCATAACAGCTCTCATGATAACCCCTTAAAGTTCAAATAGATCCCTCAGGGAAGGACAGACACAAGTTTCTCCTTCAAGATGGCCACGGTGGGCTTGGTACCATGCCAGAATGCTCAAGTGTCCACGAGCACCCACCTCTCAAGGCGCTCTTTCATAAATTATATTATTACTTTAAAAGGAAAATTTGGGGAAGAAAGAATAACAGCTTTAATGCAATTTACATATGAATAGAAGAATATGTGCAGGTATTGGAAACGAACTTCTAGTTAAAATATGAGCCGCAGAACAAAGCTGCCTGATTAGGAGTCTTTGTGTGAGGTTACAACACACTCATTTATTTTAGCTCTGGTTCAAAGTGTTCTCAAGAGGCTGTGACCACTTCCCTGAGAACTTTCGAAAATATTATTTTCAGTAGTTCTACTTCTTTCCTCATTTAAATGATTTCAGTTTGCATTTTTCACAGATAAAAGGTATGTATTTATTATAAATGAGACATACAAATGTAAATAACTTTAATTTTAGAGGTAAGCCTCTTCTGTCTTAATTTGGACCATTGATTGGTGGTAAATGGAAACAACATTTTTAAACAAATGTAATGAGTTACTGCATACTATATTTCTTATATCAGTCACATCCTATTTCTTTGAATGGTCTATTTTGACAAAAACAAAAACAAAACCAAGATGGATTTTCTATGTATTTTACCTTAGATGAAATCAATATATTTGTATTCTGCTTATTCAGGAATCTGAAACTTTGGGGTTTTCTGCTTGAAGTAGGAAAATTAATTTATTAATTTAGAAGACTGATTTACAATTAGTACAGTGAAGAAGTCCTTTTGCTTACAAGGATTTCCAGCAACATTTACCAATCTCAGCATTCTTTTGGTCAAAATCTTATGTAACTGATTTGGATCATGAGTCTGATATTAAATTTACCACTGTTAATTTCTATCTTCACTATTTTTCTTTACAGAATTCAATACTGGGAGAATCTGTGTTTCTCATTTCTAGGGCTAGATGTTAGAGTTGTCAACTTTCTGGAAATGAAGACATCTTTCAGAGGTCTTTTACTTCTAAAACTGTGTTTACTATAATCTAACAAGAGAAGCATTCTGCTTTTTTCAACACATAACTAGTATATTCCATAGTCTTAACTTAGTTTCACTAATCCTTTAAAAACATATCTTGGAAAAATTTTCCTCTTTTTTCTTATAGTCAATTATTTATAGTCAATTATTTATTGTCTTTAGCGGTACATGACATGATTTAATTGGGACTTTAAAAACACATGCCTTAGGTTTTGAATCATAGGCATCTATTCATACAGGCCTATAGGAGGCCTAAAGAAAAAATGAAACAACCTGGAGAAGAATGACAAAAAATCTCATTCTACTGGCTACTTTTCCTTGAATGGTGTTAACTAACCTCATTTTAAGTTTGTTTGATGAACTATTTAGAATAAAAATCAAGAACACAACTTTGACTTTATGTAGACCAGGTTTCTGATTCTGCCATCTGCTAACCATGTGACCTTGTGAAAGGTCAATCTCTTCAAGCTGTGGTTTTCTCTTATGTTAAATGGAGATACACATATTACTAATTCCTAGGTTTGCATGAGCACATAAAGTACTTAGCACCACAGCATCATATATTGATATTAGTAGTAGTAGTAGTAGCAGCAGTAATAGTAGTATTAGAGATATTCAGCATCTCTCTCTCTCTGTTGCACTCTCTCTTTCTCAGAAACGTTGGCAACAAACTGCTCAGACACTAGCCTTGTCCAATCTGGTCCCAGCAATCTGGATACAGCACTGATTAGTTAGTAGTGCCCTATGATTTTGTCTTTTGTCCAGTTGTCATCTCTTCCCTAATATGAACTATTTAATATTCTTTTATGAATTTATTTTCTGCTTAATTTAATTAGGGTCAATTTCTACCATTTACAACCAAAGGGACCTGAGTGATGCAGATGAGAAAACTCAGATATTATCCTCATGTCTCCAAAATTTCTATATTCTTCATATAAAGTTGATTCAAAATGCATTGTCACTTCAGTGAAAGAATACTACCCGTATGATATGAAATAGTTGATAATAGCTTCCAACACATAGCTTGCGTCCTCTAGAAAAGGATAACTTGTTGTGCTTGCCAGTGCCTTCTGGTCAATTCAGTCCAATGGCCAGTCAACTTAGTAAAACAAAATCAACTAAATTGGTTCTTCAGCTGCCTTGACCACTCATGTCAGTCTAAAAGTATGACCGCATGCAACTGTACAGCGACAGCTGTGTAGGGCTGTGTCCTAGCACAGAATCTGGATGGATTATAGAAAAAAAATGGTAGAGCTGGTATTTAAAAATTACTTCCTTGTATTTTTTTATTTTTAACTATAACAACCAAGAATTTAAAATAATAGGAGACTAAAGTATTTAGATTGCTACATCATTATTATTTAAGTTTAAATATAGTGCAAGTAGTATGACTAAATGGAGGAAATAAGGCATTGAATTTTGGGTCTGAAAATCTGGATTGGAATCTTTATTTAGTTGTGTGGTAGCAGGGCCACTTCCACTGAAGCAGGTGATATACTCTAAGCCAGTTTCCTCATCCACAGACAATAGTACTTTGCCTGTATACCCCACGGGTGATGATAAACATCAGCTGAAACTGGACTTCAATTACAGTGTACTGAATAAATGAATATATGTTGGACATGAACATAGTATTTTGTAAACTGGAAAGAGCTATGCAAACTATGATAAATCTATACTGTCCATCCGTTCTATTATCTTTTTCTGGTGAGTTTATTTTTCCATCGTCAAGATTAATACTGTCTAGTTTCTTGTCTCTCCTCTCTCAGACATTCCCCCTTCCTCTTTTTATACCCTGGTTCTCTGCTGATTTTTCAAATCTGAAGTCCCTGCATCATACTGCCTAAAAAAATTATAAGCCATCGTACTTTCAAAAATTCAAAATGCCACTTCTGTGCCCACTATGTCTGTCTAACTTCCCATGAGAAATGAGTGAATCGCGATCCACATGTGAAAGACCAAATCCTTGGCTTGTGCTGTGGGTCCCATCTCCTCTTGCCTTCAGAAGTCGGTGGCTCCTTTGCTAGTCCTTCCCTGCTTGTGGCTGTTTCCTGCCTCTGTGAATGTGCTGTCTCAGTTTTCTTTGTAGGCTCATTTCTCCTACTCCCGAACTGCTGGCATTAATCGGGCTCTGTTCTACTCATTTACCTTTCTTTCTCTGTTCTCGCTGAATGATCTCTGGTCTTCTTGTAGATTCAAAGATCATTTGTATTCTAAAAACTTTCAGGATAGTAGTCTTATCTGAGATTCAGAGCTATAGATCTGATTGCCTTCCTGACATCCAAAATGCCCCAGCCACACACACACACACACACACACACACACACACACACACACAAATCCCCCCAAACCGACTTCTCTCTTTTTCTCTACGTCTGTAAAAGCATCTCCGTTCACCACTTCTGACAATTCTCTCACCCCACATATAATCAATTCTTATTCTTTTTCCCTCAAAAGCAAATCACAAGTTTGTCCATTTGTCTCTGTCTCCACTGCTACCACTAATTCCAAGCCACCAGCATCTCATTCTTCGATTATTATAAATGCCTCCTTGCTCCACTCCCTGTTCCAAATATTGGGCCCTCCAATCTATTCTTCACACAGCAACCCAAGTAATATTGTAACAGTATTATCCTGAATTTAGAATAAAATATGAACTTCTCATGTACCGTGATCTACAAGATTTGATGATTCTGGCAGGATCTTTGTCTCTGTGCATTTCTGGCCACTCCTCCCTTTGCCCATCTTGATCAAGGAACACTGACTTTTCAAATCCTTGATGGCCTTTCTCACTTCAGGGCCTTCATATGAACTATTCCCTATGCCTGAAGCACACTTTCCTTTGATTTTTGTCTGGGTCAGTCCTTATTTCTTATTTCCATTGTTATCTCAGCTTAAATGTCTTTACCACTCAGCTACCTCTGCTTTTTCTTCACAGTACTGCATCTCTGTTTTTTTCATAGCACTTATCAGGAATCACGATTATATATTTATTTGTGTTCATTTATTATGTTCCCAACTGTACTGTAAGCAGCAAGAAGTCATGTTCCATATCCATTTTATTCTCCAATGTATACTCATGGTGCAATATAATTCTCAGCATATAGCCATCACTTAATCATGATTTGTTAACTGAATTCATGAATTCTTTTTAATGTTCAACGTCTAAGGTGGACTTCCTCATTCTCCTTCATGCCAGAAATGTTGGAATTTATTTATGAATCCATGTTTCAACTATTTTAAGTACATGCAATAAGGATTTCTATTGAAGGAGAGATTTACTAACTATACAAAAGGTATTAAATTTTCTGTGTAGATCCATTTAAGTGGATAAAATCATTCTATGGCATAACTTCCAATGTCTTACCTGTGTAAAAAAGTGTAAGTGGACTCTTTGAAGGAAATTAATCTTCCAAGCTGATCAGATTCTTTGTCTCATCAATGAACAGATTTGTTCATGTCAAAAACTTGAAATGTGAATTATCTTTAGAAGGTCTTTTATCTTTTTAGCCTGCTCCTTAGTTTGACATTTCTAGAATGGATGTCCTAACTCTACTGATGAAAGAGAACTTGCATAGACTGTAAACTCAATGAGCCATTAAATAGGTGACAATAATCTTGATAGAAGTTTGGAATATTTAATTAGCACAAAAAATACTCTCAGCCGGTGCACTCAATTACTTCCATGGATACTCCCCAAAATATCAACCAACTATTTTGCATGTCCCTGAAACGCTTTGGAAGACATTTAAGACTGAAAAAGGAGATAATATTTCATCTATTAATTGAGGACTTGACACACTTGTGCAAGTCCAGTAATAAAGTTTCAAAGTGAATTCAATTTAGATCCTTGAGATATTTTTAAAGGTGACATTTCTATCCTTAAGGGTAACATTACATGAAAGTAACTAAAAGGCTATGAAAACCTCTGGAGTAGAGAAAGAAAATATATTGTCTAGTGTACCCAGTGATATCATTATTGTTTCTTTTGCACGTTACCTCCATTGGCCAAAGACTAATAAAATAAGAAGAAGAAAGAAGAAATTATAATCATGAAAATCATAATCTTAATGGAAAAATCAACTCTTCAAAGTTGGTCTATCAGGATAAGAACAAGTGGATTCAGCTGCGGGACCACATGTGACCTTCTGGATCCTTGACTGTGGCCTTCTGACTGAATCCAAATTTTACAGAACAAAGCTCTTTATTAAAAGGGGTGCAGAAGAGAAAGATGAAGCTTTTCTTGCCTCCTTTGGATCTTAAAAAAGAACAATCTTGAAATCAGAAGGCCACAGGTTCCCCACTGTAGAGAAAGAACACAGTGGAGAGGAAGTAATAAGAAAAAAGCAGCAAGGAAAAGGCGGAATTGGATGCTTTCTTTAAATGCAGGGAGCAAAGTAAATAAATAATTAAATAAATACAGAGAACACACGGAAGTTTGACTTGAATTCGTAAGACCTACTCAGTATCTCTGTCAGTTTATTCAGTAGCAAAAAGCATGTTATGGTTTTAAGAGCCGGGACTTCAAAATTGGTCACATCATTCCTTTTTCAGGTTAAATAATTTCTCATGATTACAAATCAATAACAAAACATTTTGTCCTTCAAATAGGCTCGATGTTTTGGACAAAGTGAAAGCTTGGTTAGGTGTTTTAGAAAACTCCATCACCCATATTTCCTTAGTAAGCAGTTTAGCACCATATCTCTGGCCCACACGGGTGTGAGAAACAGGAGAAATATTTATCCTCGGCATTATGCAGCCTGAGAACCAGCCCTCTATACACTGTTCTTACTGTTGCACGACTTCCTCCCTTCAGTGATCCTAGCCCGTATTAGGGCAAAAAATCTGATGCATGATCAAATTCTCTATCCTAAAATGAAGATGATGTCAGTAGGAGTCCAGTGGCTGCAAAAAGGAAAAAGTCCAACTCGTTTGAGGTATTGAGTGTTTTGGCATTGCTCAACCCACTTAGTTCCAATATCTATTGACAATGCAGTGTTTCTTATCCTGGGTGGAGCTAGAGCCCATCCTTCGAACTGAAGTATCACAAGAATGGAAAAGCAAGCACTACATGTACTCACGATCAAATTGGTACTAACTGATCAACACTTAGGTGCTCACATGGAAGTAATATTCATCGGGTGCCGGGTGGGTCGGAGAGGGGTGGTGGGGATGGATAAACTCACAACTAATCAGTGAGGAGCGCACTGTATGGGGGATGGACACTCTTGTAGCTTTGGCTTGGAAGAGGCAAAGGCATTATATGTAACCAAAATGTTTGCACCCCATAATATTCTGAAATTTAAATAAATAAAAATAAAAACCACACTAAATAGAAAAAAAAATGGTTTTAACATACAGATTCAAGAGTAGGGCTATCTAGGTAAGTTGGAGCTATAAGAAGACAGCATAAGTTATTCATTAAAATTATTTTTTAATAAAGCTGACGGCAAGGAATTGATATTTTATTTTGCTTTTATTTTATAAATTAAAGGACATTCTTATTAAGATAGTATTTTTGAAAATACCACATTTTTTGAAATGTTAATTTTTTGACAAAATATTTTGCATTCAGAGTTACTAGATTTATGTGGCAATAAAGGACCAGAAAAATAACATAAAAATATTATATAAATCTGTTTTTTTCCTTTAAATGCGATTTACTCTGTATGCAACTTTTTTTCTAGATGCATAATTTTAGATTTTTGTTCACAGTTTCTAATATTCTTAAATTTCATATATGACATTCTAAGCACCTTATGATCTAAGTTTGTTCTTTAAAAATATTCTAGGAAATTTGCTATTAAATAAATTCTTTTGTTTATATTTTTTATTTCTTACGCACTATCTGTTATCAGACTGTATGTTGAGCCTTCTAGTTTTATGTTTCATACATCTTAGCTTTTATTTTTTAACTGTTTTTCTTTTTATTCTTTCGGAAGCTTTCTATAATCTGATTTTCCAGTTTACAAATATATTCCTTGACTATATCCATTCTTCTTGCTATTATTTATTTCCACTACTATCTTTTATGAATATTTCTGTTTGATTATTTGAGTGTCATTTTGCTTTAGTTTCATATTGTTAATATTGTCCTCTATTTTTATAGTGTTAATTAGTCTTCTTTTAAATATTTGTGCCTGTTTTTCCTGCTTCTAATGGAATACATCATCCTGTTGATGTTCATTTGAAAAAGCCTGGATCCTCCAGCATTTTTTATTCTTAGCTTCTGAGCCTATATTCCCCTAGAAGCATCAGTTACTCTGTCAGCTAGTGCATAAAGTGGAAGGTCAGGCCCACTTATAAGTCAGCCCCAGCAAGTCACTAGAAGAGTGGGGAGCGGGAAGGTGGTGAAGAGCTGTGGCATGAAGAGTAGACTGCTCCGGGAGCTACTCAACATACCACTCCCTCAAACCAGCTGCTGAGGTAAGGCTGCACCCTTTTTTGGGAAAGGTTAAAGGACATCATAGATTATAATCTTAGATTATGTTTCACTAAGCCTGGGGTATTTGATGGAGGGTGTAGACAGCCTACCACCTGAAGTTAGTTATTCCTTCTGCAACACGTTTTCAGCTATGCTCAAAGATAGCCTGATACTACTCTTCAAGAAATATATATCAGAGTCATCACATATGAGGAGGCAATCATATTTTGTCCCAAAACAATAAACAGAAGAACAGTATCGTAATTCCAAAAGTGCCTTTTGGATTTCAACATGTCCTAGTTATGCCAGAATGCTTCCTACCTGGGGCCAAAGCCACTACCCCATACATGCCACATGAAAACAATGTCCTGCTATCTGAGGATTTTATTTCTTACTCTTTCTTTCCTTATAATTGTTTTCCCTCTAGCATTTTTATGGGACTGATCTTGAGGGAGGGAGCCAGATGTCATATCTCTTCTGTATTTAGAAGCAGAATCTTCACATATCTTTTTAAATACATCTTTTAAAAAATTATGAAAAGAATAATGATTAGCAATTAAGTAAGAACAAAAATGCAATTTTTGCTTTTTTATATTTGTAAAAATACCTTTACATGGTATTAGATTGTTAAATATGAAATGTCCGATTTTGAATCAAAAGTATAGTTTTTTATATCTCAAGAAGCAGTACAATTAATCAAACTGTGCACCTAACCTGTCAACACAGTTTTGCCAGTTGCTTGTTTATGCCAGCAGCAAAGAAGCCTGGAGAGCGAGCGGCGATGAAATCATGATAGACGTTTCCTACGGCTTGTTGAGAATTGAAAATCTTTCCCTGCAAGAAGTGGTCCGAAGCCTGGAAGAAGTGGTAGTCAGTTGGTGCGAGGTCTGGTGAATACGGTGGATCACAGAGTTTCCAAGTCCAGCTTCTACAGTTTGAGCAGCGTTGTTTGTGTGACATGTGGTCGAGCTTTGTCTTTCAAGAAGATTGGCCTGTCTCTATTGATCCATCTCAGCTGCTTAATCATGAGCATCCTCATCATTTTGTCCAATTGGTTGCAGTAGACGTCCACTGTAATCAACTGACCAGGTTTCCTGAAGCCGTAGTGGATAATATTAATACCAGGGCTGGACCACCACACAGACACCATTAGCTTTTCTTATGAATATTCGTTTTTGGACTGTGTTTTGGCACTTCATCTTTATCCAACGATTATGCTGAATGCTTGTGATTGTCAAAAAGAATCCATTCTTCATCACACATAACAATATGGTGCAGAAATGGTTCGCCTTTATGGTGTGACAGTAAAGAAAGGGAAGATTCGAGACAATTTATTTTCTGTTGCTTGTTTAGTTCATGGGGCACACATGTATCCAGCTTCTTTACCTTGCCAATTTGTTTCAAATGGTCCAATATTGTTGAAATAGTAACATCAAAATTTGCTGCTAATTCATGAGTAAGTTGAGATGGATTTGCTTCCACTACAGTTTTCAGTTCATCATTATCCACCTTGCTCTCAGGTTGCCCACGTGGCTCATTTTCAAGATTAAAATCACCAGAACAGAACTTCTCAAACCATCGATGTACTGTGCATTCATTAGCCACATCCTTCCCCAACACTTCGCTTATATTTCGAGCTGTCTACACTGCATTTGTTCCACGACAGAACTCATATTCGAAAATAATGAATTTTCGACTTATTTATGGTTTTACAAAAATTGCTCTAAAAACTTTGAAAGATAATCACAAGCCAAAACATGCATTTATAAGACTGATGATGTACCTTCACAATAAACATAAAACAAGAAATCTCAAAGTGAAATGTTAGAGATATCAACTGTCAAACTTAGTATTTAAGGAAATCTGACATTTCATACTTAATAACCTAATATTGTATAACGTGAAATTTTCTGAGAGTAGATCTTAAATGTTCTCACCACACACACAAACATGGTAACTACGTGAGGTGATGGATATGTTAATTAGCTTGATAGTGGTAGTCATTTCACAATGTATACATATATTGAGCATCACAATGTACATGGTAAATATATACAATTTTTATTTGTCAATTATACCTTAATAAAGCTGGAAAATAATAAAAGAATAAATTTTAAAATAACAGCTTTAACAGATTTACACTTATTAAATAGTTTGGTCATCAAAACAGTACTAAACTAGACAAAATGTGCTAACATTCCTGTTGTACACATGAGGAAACTGAGATTCAAAGAAGCTAAATGATTTGCCAAGATCCCACATTTAGTTATTTATGTCTAGTGACTCCCTCCTAAGCGACTGGACCTCAGCTCTTACCGCCCCCCCGCCCCCAGTGTTTTACTGAATCTGTGGCATCCTCCCTATAACCTCTAAGTGTGTATAATCTCTTTCCTATCTGATTTTGGGACCCTTTGATTTAAAGTAATAAAGAAATGGTAAAGAAAACTATGCATTTACAGTAAGAATTTGGCATCTGTGCCTCCATGGAACATGTAGTCAATAGTCACAGTTGTTGTGTAATTTTACTTAAAGAAACATTAATACATAGTTTTGAATAATTTTGTGATTTTTTTTTTTTTCAGAAATGGAGGTCTTTCTCTGTCTCCCAGGCTGGAGTGCAATTATGCAATCTTAGCTCACTACTGCTGGACTCAAGTGACCCTTCTGCCTCAGCCTCCCAAGTAGCTAGGACTACAAGTACTCACCACCAAGCCCAGCTATTTTTTAATTTTTTTATAGAGATGGGGTCTTGCTATGTTGCTTAGGCTGATCTTGAACTCCTGAGCTCAAGTGATCCTTCTGCCCCAGCCTCCCAAAGTGCTGGGATTACAGACATGAGCCACGACACCTGACGTTGAATAGTCTTTTGTTTCATGAAATGTTCTTGAATCATAGTTTTATAAGTTTCTTCTATTGCATTTCTTTAGTTTTTTTCTTTCGAAACTCCTATTAAATGTATGTTAGATTTTCATTGTCTACTTTCTTTTGTTGTCATGTTTTCAATCCTTTTTATTTATGTCCTTGCATTTTATTGACTTTAAAATTTTCTTCCTTTTCATCTTATACTTCTTGTAAGGCATTATTTGTTGTTTTTAATTGTTGTGTTTATAAGATTACTCATTCCTTAAAATTTGTCCTTTCTTTCCTTTCAATATTTTTTCTGATTTATGTCACCCCTTCCTAAATCTTTTTCTTAGATTATCTTATCTCTGAGTTTATCTAATTTTCATTTGCATTGTCCTTTTAAAGCATCTAACATTTTCTTAATTTCTTTATTTCTTTTAGCTCATTTTAAAACACCAATGTTTATCTGCTTTGCGGACATACTTTCCTAGAACATTTTTGTAGTCTCTAGGAACATTCTTCTATTGTTTATTTTCTTTAATTTATAACAAATACGTATGGAATTTGACAGTCACCACTTTCTATTGCTCAATTTTTAGACAATTAGTTTTCCTATAATTTGGGGGTGGAAGGTCTGGACATGTATATCTTACCCTGCTTTATAGTTCTAGAGCACCCTCTTCTATTGTTTTCACAAGGCAAATGTATGCACCTTGTTTGGAAAATTGTCTCCACTGCTCTTTTCCACATGTTTCATCTAGACATTTTATTTCATGTTTTTTCTCTACTATCCTTGTCTTGTTCAATTAGGATGACATTTCTGACAGTTTCTTCTCAATGTAAATCTTTGTCTTGGTAGGGAGTATCAGTCTGTCAGTATCAAGAGTTCATAGCTCATACCCAGTTCCCAGATCTTGGCCTCTAAAGCCTCACTAGAAAACCTTGGGATTCTTGGAGAATGGATGATTCTGCAGCTTGACAAGATAAGCTCAAACCTAGCCTGGAACTTTTTTTATGTTTAAAAATAAAAAGAGGATTAAAAAAGAAAAACAATTGGAGAATCATAGCAAGGACACTGCGGCCAGTGTGATGTGGTTTCCCCTAGTCAAATATGGAACACTTGGAGCATCTAAAGTAATGAAGTATAGGAATGAAAGCAATGCCATTGAAAAAGAGGAATTTGTGAGCTCATACAAAAAATAAACTGACAAATAGCACAGATAAGAGAACTCTGCATTACTTTTATTCCAGAATAGTCAATGTTGATTGGTAAATATATAGGAAGTCCTGAAGTTAGAGCATCAGTATTATACAATTATTATATTAAAAATTAAATTGGTCAAATACGTTCAATTGATGCTAAATCAAAGGTAACATTTTGATAAGGATCGGGTTATTTATATGATCTTAAAAATGGCTCCCTGTGGACTACTCATTAGTTGCAAGGAAAAATATACCAATTCTGCAGTGAAGAAATCAGACAATACTTTGACCAGATCATCAAAATTAATATTACAAATGAGAAGAAAATGGATATTGTATGCCTCAGATGTGATACCATAAGAAAATCACAGTGTCTATTATATATTACTCTGTCCTAAAATGCCAAACATGAATATAATCATAAGGTAACATCAGACAAACCCAAAATGAGGCCTTTTCTATCAAAAAGGGCACAGACTATGTTTTTAAAAAAAATGTTAATAGCATACAATACACAAAGGGATTACAGAATTTACAAATTAAAGGAATATGAAAAGATTTGGCAGACAGAAGCAATACCTGACCCTTGGCTGGATCCTATAATGAAGGGAAAAAATGCTATAAAAGATATTAATAAGGTAAACTGAAAAAAATTGGAATATGCATAATTGATTAAATAAATTTACCAATGTAAAATTTATTGAATTTGATAACTGTACTATAGATAACTGTACTGTAGTATAATATAGTTATATATATTATATCCCTATCCTTAAGAAATACACACCAAATAATTTAGAGGTAATTGACCATAAAGCATGTAAGTTACCTTCAAATGGTTCAAAAATATATTTTGTGAATGTATATGTATGTACATATAAATGTACATACACCCACCTATATGCACAAACATAGACAAAGAGAGAGAACAGAGAAAAAGCAAATGGGATAAACATAGGATAAAATGGAAGGAATAGATAATGTGGATAAAGGGTGTATGGGTGTTCTTTGTATTGATTATTCTAACTCTTCTGTGCATTTGAAATTACTTCTTAATAAAAAGTTTAACATTTAAAAAAGAACAAGAGTTCACAGTCCAGACACCCTCAGCTGGTTCAGATCGCATCCCAGCATACTTGCACTGGAGGCTGTAGCACCCCTGATCCCCCTGTTTCTTCTGACATTTAGATTGCTCTTCAATGCAACATACATATAGGGGGTTTTCCTATACGTACATCTGTCAGCTACTCTCTTTCTTCCCATTCGTTCCATGAAGATGCTGACACCATTTTGTTCTATTGGTGGTCTGTCCCCACTTATTTTTAACACATGCGTAATATTCTGAGGGGTTAATTATCACAATTTAATTAACCACTTTCATATTTTTGGACAATTATGCTGCTTCTAATTTTTCCTCTGATATATGGAAAATTTGTGTTGGAAATAGTTTGGGGTTTTTTGTTTGTGTTTTGATTGTTGCTTTAACGTTTTAGAATATAATTCCTGGATTAATGAATTTATGGATATGGAACTCTTTTTAAAAGAAACTTAATACATATTGCTGGATTATGTAGTAATCCAGAAAGAATATATTTTCTTTAAAATATAACAATTTGCACATATATATAGGAAACAATTTAAGGTCAAAAAGAACTGCATTTAAAAAGGTTTTTAACTATCTCTACTAATCAGATTTTCAGTGGTCGTGTTGGTATTGCTATTCTGAGACAGATCTAGGGGTAATATGGGATAAAGAAAATCAGTAAATAGTGTTCTAATCCTGTCATTCTTGAGAATCAGAATTCTCAGTGTGAAAAAAGAAAATGCATGAGGTTAACTAAAAATGTTATAACTAAAAATGTTATAGTCATGAATTTGAATAGGAAGTATCACTATGGATTTCTCAGGTATTTTACCTTAAAAACAAAACATATTCTTAGTTTTGTCCACTGAAAAGGCCTGGCAACAAAGATCAAACCAGTGACAATGAGCATTCTAGCTCTGAGATTGTAGTCTCTAAGTACAATTTTCTGCTAAAAGGAACTGGTTCTTCTTGTAGAAATGGCTGATTCTGTGACTGGGGAAGCAAATGCATAAGAAGATGCTAGAACATATTATACCAGATAACAAAGAAATTATCAAACACCATCAGGGTCATGTCCAAATGACTGAGAAGCCAACATGAAAAGATTCCTTTTGAAAAGGTGGAGAAATGTGAGAATCATCAAGAATAACTACAATTAGTGTAAACATATTCAATATGTTTGAATCTTTGAGTTCATAATGATACTACATGAAGTTATTGTTACAGACTGCTAGAGAACCATCTCATATTTTGGAAACTGACTAGTAAAAGAAATGAATCAAATATTTTTTTTTCTCCCTTTCCTACCGAAACTATATCACCTAGATAACCCAATATTAGATTAGAAGAAATAATTATTTATGGAACTATTCCAGCTCATATATGAAAAAAATGGCAGACTGTCTCCATTTTGCAACTCACAATGAACTTATGTCTCTACGCATTAAATATCTGTGGCTGCTACCACTACAAAAGAGTATATAGTCAGATAGCAAGTGTCTTCTGATGGAAGAATGGAAAATCTCTTATGAAAATCTCTTTGACAGAAAGAAAGAAGACAGAGAGAAAGAGACAGAAAGAGAGAGAGAGAAAACCAACAAACTTGAATCTTGTTAAGACTCTAGATTCAACTACCATTTACAAGAAATACAAAGAACAAAGAAACATGCTAAATTTCACTATAAATATGCAATCACAAAAATCCAGATTTCTGGAAAACATAAGAGTGATTTCTTCCTCAAATTTCACGGGGAGAAAAAGAGGAAGAGAGAGAGAGACAATGAACATCAACCAATCTCAATGAATTAACCATATTTGGATCCTCATTTTAAAAAATCCCAAACAGCTAAAAAAGGTAGAAACTTGACACTATTACATTTATGAAATAATTATAAATTTGAACATTGCCTAAGCATTTGATGATATTAAGTTATTATTTTAAAAATTACTTAGATATAATAATTGTAAAATGATTTTGTTAAAATAATCCTTATCTGTTAAAGATACATACTGAAATATTTAGGGTAGAAATAATACAATGTCTGGAATTTGCTTCAAAACGGAGTGGGAGGTATGAATTGGATGGGAGTGATGGTATATCAGAGTAGGTCATTGGTTGATGATTCGTGAGGCTGAGGGATGAGTACCTGGGAGTGTGTTCTCCTATTTTCTCCACTTTTTATGTTTGAAAACAAATAGCAATATAAACATATTTTGTTAAAATACAGAGGTAAATACCAGAGAAAAGCCCAACAAAGTGTGAGGGTGAATGCTTCTGAGAAGAGGAATGGGGTAATGAGAAGTGGTTAGGCAAGAAACTACTATTTTTCATTATTAGCTTTTCGGTGGTGGTTTTTATTTATGAAAGTATGTGCATATGTCACTTTGTCAAAAATGGAAATAAATATAATAAAAAAATAAATTTGTATATATTTTGACTTACCAATTCTAACAATTTAGCTTGCAGAATATACAAATAGTATAATTTAACAAAAACTCAAAAGAATACAAATACGTTCACTGATGCATGATTGTGAAACTACATAGTTAAAAACAAGCCAAAGAGCCATGATTAGGGGATACATTTAATGGTATTCTAGGTTGCAGTAATAAACGAGGTTGCGCTGTGTGTCCTGACCTGGAAAGAGCTCCAGTATATATTGTTAAATGAAAAAGAAAAGTCATTTAACAATATATAATATACAACAACATATAATATTCTCCTTTTGTTTTTTTATAGTGGTAAATATTCTGGAATAAATTCATTTATTTTCTCAAGATACTGCAAATTTTATCTGCTAGTATATATTCTTTTAATTTGCGATATTTTAACAATTCTTATCAGTTGTTTTACCACTAGATTTTGAGCCCTCAGTGGGCAAGGATATGCATATTTGATGTTCTATTTAGCATTTTATAAGGGTTTTATGCAAATAAATATACAAATGATTTTAGTAGATGCATTGACAAAAATAGAGAAATATGTTAACAATAATTGTTTCTGAGGGATTTTAAAAAACCATTCGTGTACTTCTTTTCTCCATTTTTATATACGAATCATATTTTTTTATAATCAGAGAAATGAAACAAGGTAAAGAAGAAATAGAGATGGAAAAACACAAGATAAAGCTTAAAAAATATGCCTAGCATGTGTCACCATCTGGCATCAAAATATTTCCACTATGCCAATGTTCATTGAACCAATAATTCTCTCTTGACCAAAATGGGAGTAAAATGTGTAACTTCCTGTGAAGTTACTTCTGGTTCATTGGCAAAGAGCAGCCTATTGCACAACTGAGTGTCTGCTCACTTCCCTCCCACATTATCATTTACAGAACAAGTACAAAGTAGTTTGCTGCTGATTAGAAAGAAAAAGGAAATTCCAGCCAGCAGTTTCTCAGAATGACTTTTATTTTGATGGATATTTTTTAATGAACCTAATTTATGTGAAGGTTGTTCTGTTAAAAGAATAGTTCACAAAAATATCATGCATGATTGATCTCAAGACTGTGCCTCCATCCAAAGACAACACACAACAGCAGTCAAATATACATTTTATGGGCTTTTGTCTGTGTTGCAATAACACCGGAAAACATTCTTTAATTAAAATTTAAAACCGTAACTGATTAATTTTCTGAGTAAACAATCCTTGTAAACATGGAATGTCAGCATTTTAAGGCTGTGCAGGTATAAATTTTACTTTACTTGCATAGACATTCTGGGAAGGGACTTTGGCACAAGGAAAAGGTGACAGTGTGACCTAGGGTTGGGAGACGTCACATGTTCTATAACTCCTCTCATGTCTACTAAGCCAAGGCCTAGGGAGGGCTAGGAAAGCTGTCCTCTGCTGCGTGACAATGTTGGCGTGGCCTGGTTGTCGCTCACTCCACAGCTCTTTGCTAGCTGCAAGTTTCCAGAGGGTTCCAAAAGGCCCATTCAGTAGCTTCACCTGCTGCTGCCTCATTGGCACAGCAAGGAAGACGTCCCCAGGAATTTGGCTGTTGACATGGCTGTGCGGAATTTAGATCGAGCACCGCCATTTGGTTTCTGTTGTTAAACATCATCCCCAATTTTTACGGGAGCCAGAAAGCAATCTCATTTCTCCTTGCAACTTTATGATTTTTTTTTTCCTTAAAAACAGAGGGGAGGTTTTAAAATGTTACTTAAAATACTCTTGAATGGCTTTTCAAGGAAACATGGAAATACACTGCCAGGAAAATGGGAGAGTATGTTCAAAGTAAAGAATCTAAAACTCTCTGCTTAGGCATTTGTTTAAAACTTCAAATAAAAATGGTCATAATTGAGTTACTTTTATTAGACATTTCTAGTCTTGCCAATAATAAATCACAGTGACCTTTGTTCTTCTAGAGTCTTGAAAAAGAACCAGAATTAAAGTCCTCTGAGCTTGTCTAGGTGACGTTCACAGCTTGGGTTTGTGTTTCCAACATGGTTCAATTCTTTTGGACTCATTTCAAACCTTGAGCTTAGTAACTCAGACCAATGCTACATGACAGATACCCACCCCAGGGTGGAAGTGAGGGATAAAACCATTCAAATAAACACTTTCACACTTCTGGACCAGGCTTAATTCCCAGTGAACTTATTTCACTTGTAATTATGCATTGAAGCTTTTTAAAAGAAAAGTTTCCCTGCGAATTAACCGTATCATTTTTACGACAGGAAGAAGAAGAAATGTGAAGAAACTTTACTTTCCCCAAGTAAGAGAAACTTTAGTCTGTTAATATTACAGTATCTCCCAAGGAGGTTGTGTATTGGCATATCTTTTGAAACTGCACATGTGTCTGTGAAGAGATTTATTAGTTAATTCTTTCATCCTGTTCATCAGTAAAGTGTTTATTAAATGCCTGATTCCTATACTAAGTGGTAGAGAAGATAAGGATTCTGTATCTCCATCTTACAGGAAATGGAGAACAAAAGAAAGTACATCTGTAAGGTCTGTACATACAGGCATATCTCAGGGATATTGCAGGTTTGGTTCCAGACCACTGCAGTAAATGAAGTGCATATCACAATAAAGCAAGTCACACAAATTGTTTTTGTTTCCCAATGCAGGTGAAAGTTATGCTTATGCTATGCTGTAGCCTTTTAAGTATGCAATAGCATTACACCTAAAAAAATGTTCACACCTTAATTAAAAATACCTTATTGCTAAAAAAATGCTGACACAAAGACACAAAATGAACACATGCCATTAGAAAAATGGCACTGGTCAATGCAAGGTTGACACAAACCTTCAATTTGTAAAATGCAAAGTGCAATAAAACAAGGCATGCTTGTAAATAGTGAGGAAGGCACGTTGAAAGAGCACCAACTACAAGCCGATCTAGATATGTCCTTTCATACTATGTATATAATTTCTATTTCTCCATACCTCTGGGAGATGAGGGAATTGAGATTTTAGGAGGTTAGAAAACTTGGCAAAAGATACCAAGACGAAATGCTACCGAGTCAGGATTTCAAGTTTTAAACTGAAGTGCAGTTGACTTCAAGCCCTAGTACTTCGCATCATAGCATATTGCCCCATAGTTCATGGACTTGGTCAGGAAAAGGGATGACCTGGGCCTTGATCCATATTCTAGAGGACTGTCAGACATGAACCTCAAGTAGGAGATAGAAAAAGCAGCAACCCAGGAAGTTAGAATACGAGGCATGGTTAGGGTAATTTTGCTGGGGTAGAGAAAGTACAGGTGAACTCAAGATGGGGCACATGACAGCTAGACTTTTCCACTGGGAAATGAAATATGTGCATATGTTATAATTTCTAAGCCATGTTTCCCCCCTTTCAAAGACTCCCTAAGATTTGGGTCTTTGTGCCTAGAGGGCATTCTCTGTGAACTTGCAGTAAGCCACTTAGTATCTTTGTGGTTCTAAGCAGTTCTTATTCAGACAGCTGTACAACCCCAGCCTGAGCCCTTAGCTCTGTCTTGATGGAGAAGGTGGATTGGCTGCTAAGAAAGTATCCAGGAACATGAGATGAAATCCTCTGACATCTAAGTCATCCAACCCTTTCCTTGGCATAAAATAAAACAAATACACAAATACCTGAAACGCCTACTTGCTCTTCATGATCAAACCAGAAAACAGATCTGTGGCATCAAATATGAGCACTACCCAACGTGACAAATGTTTCTTGGTCATCCACCATAGCAACCACCACAAAACAACACTGACGTTCACTCTTTGCCTTGTTCCTACTTAGAGCAGTACCAGGTATCTAATTAGGATAGAACTACTCTAAAACTCTACTTGATAATATCAGAAACCCTGCTTTGACAAGGTACCTGGAAATCTTGCTGGAAGGCACGGTGAGCAGTGGCCTTCAAAGGGCATCTAAACCTTGCTTCTCTGTAGGCATTTATTCTCCAAACCATTTTGAAAACTGCCTGGACCAAAGACTTTGGAGATCATTATTGTCATGCTTAGTTTTCAGATGAGGAAGTGGACTACTGTATAGATATAATACAACCCTTACCTCAAAGAGTCAGACCCTTAAACCTCACAAATACCTTCAAAATTGCCAGAATATGCATATGAAATTTTGACTAGGAAATGTGGCCAACATCTATCAAACCAGTGAAACTCACATGCTAAACTCTTTTTCACGGAAGTGTTATAACATGGAGTTAGACAGACAGGATTTTTATCCTGGCTTCACCATTGTCAGGCATGTAACCTTAGGTAAATTACATAACCTCTGTAAATCACGGCTGCCTCATCTGTAAAATTAGAAACAATAATATGTGATTCTAGAGTTGTGAGGATTAAATGAAATAATGCATATAATGTACTTTAACACAGTGATTGGCATATTCATGGTTCAATAAATATTAAGCAGGGCTAGTGTCAGCATTGGGATTCTTTATTGTCAAGTTCCTGAAACAGTTTGTCTTTTTAAAGTTGTATCTCTGGCAGTGTGAACAGTGCCTTGCACACAACTTATAACCTCCCCGCTTCAATAAGTACTCGCAGAATTAGTTTATATATTCTCTATTAAACTCTCAAATTATGGGATAGGCGTCCAGAAATAATAGCTGGTATTTAGACCTCTTCTCACTTTGTTCCTACAAATCCTGCCCTATCCCCCTGTGCCTCAAGTCACAAGCACACACATGGCATCATATTTCTTTATGTTGAGCTGGAAGGGGTGTTCATGTCGATAAGAAACCTTCCTCCCATCCCACTTTGTCCGCCCTGCACTTAGGAACCAAGGTTGAGTTCAAACAGGGGTCAGGGAGATAAAAGCCTGAGGCTTAACAGCCAATTCACTAGTCTGGTGCCTAAAACTTCCGTCATTTATTTATTGCCATTAAAAAGGATAAGTCGAGTCCTGTGTCATGATGGCTGTAGGCAGAAGCCCCTGCGGTTTATTATCTCCCCTTCAGTTGGGAAACGGAGCCGACAAATGCCCTTTCCCCGGACGTGCTGCCCTGCCTGTGTACTGCAGTCGGAATGGAAATAGAGAGAACTTTCCTTGCACTTTATGGCATCTTTTGTTTTTCATCAAGAGGCCAAGTACAGACATTTTGAAATAATTGTCCAAGACAGAGCACGTGCAGGCTGAGGAGGAAAAAGCCAGCCAGCCCTGGGAGAGAAAAGGACAAACACCCAAGGGCTGCAGCCTCCAGACTGAAAAAGATTTACTGCAGCCGCTACAGAGGCTATTTGTTAAGGAGGAGAAGATAAACAGGAGGCCCCATTAGAGCCAATAGTCATGTGGAAGGTGCTAGAAGCATTCCTGGGCAAGAGTAGGGCCCAGCAGTAGCGCCAGCTGGTTGCCATCGCATCAGGTCTGCTATGTACAAAACCTTCATCCCTGCTCAGTTCGGTGCATGGGCTTTTTAAAATGTTAGTGCAAGGGAATATCAGCCAAGCACGCGAAAAGGACAATTGCACAACAGATTTGAGCTAAAATAAGAAGCCAGTCCCGATGCACCCAAAGAAAACCTGGACGGCTCCAGCCAGCGGAGCCGGGATGAGTAAAGGTCTTGAGAATCCCTGCCTTGGCTGTAGAGTTTGCAGGAGTCTGAGCACTGCCATTTCCCTGCTGCTGTATGTCCCCCGAGCTGTTTTGCCGGCCCCCCCTTCTCTGGCAAAGCAAGCAAGATGATAAACGTCAGATGTGGGCTTGTCGCTGTAATGATCTCTTGGCTATGAATAAAAATGTCCCGGTAACAGTTTGTGAATCAAATCTCCTTTCTGTGCGGTGGACCCGCGTGGGCCGGGGCTGCGGCTCACGCTATCTGGACCTGTGCGTGCTGCTCATATTGAACTTCCAGCTTTCGAGAGCTCGCAGGGTTAAGCCTAAAAGTCTAGAATGATATTTTCACCGCCTTTGATGACACATTAAAATAAAGAACGTCTCATTTTGCAGCAGAACATTGAGTCTGCGAAGCCGATGTACATGTGGTTACTATTTGCAGAATTTGGCATTTTCTATGAATAGTATAAAACAGGCATTGGATCGGCTGTCATGTTTTGACAGAGTTGTCCTTTTTTTCCAGAATGCCACTCTCTCCACTCCCCCCTCCACCCCCCTTTATTTGAGCAGCAACCCTACCACTTTTTTTTTTTTTTCAAGTGGACTAAGAAAATTGATGAATAATGAATTAAAAGCTGGATTGGGTCAGGAGTCGAAGGCACGAGGAAACAATCACCCCGCAGAGGATGGGGCTCTCTAAGGCTCTCTCAGCCCGAGTCCCTGTTATGACTCTTGGTCAGATTGTCTCCAGACAGGGTGTCCCCCAGGCCCAGAAATGGGAACAAGGTCAGGGACCAGGCTCGTTAACGGTGTGAAGCAGGAGTTTAAAGATGTTTTGTTTACAAGAAGCTAATCAGCCAGACAGGGAAGTACTCCAGCTCTTCTCTCGGCTCAATATATTTGATTTCTTCCAAGCGATTTGGGCCTTTGTTTTCATATTCTCCCAAGTCTGTGCCTTCCATACATCCACAGCCTTGACAGGAAGGATGTCGACAGTGAGAAATAATTTTAACTCCTCATGTTGACACCCGTCCATCAGTTTCAGGCCCAGGGTGTAAACATGTGTGTGGGATTTCAAGTTCTCAGTGAGAGATGGAATTTGCTGTGTTTAACCTGTAAGCCATTATTAAACACACACACACACACACACACACACACACACACACACACACACGTGAAGCCCTCTTTGAAACTCATGAGAATTTGGGGCTTTAGAGTCTCACCCCAAGTCTTATATGTGTTCATTAAACTTTTATTTCAAAAGCTGGATTGGACTTTCTGAGGACAACTTTCTTACTTCTCTTTTTCTTTTGTTGAACATGTCAATTTTTCCTTTGTTTCAAGAAACCAAAAATTAGAGTGGCCTTACCTTTCTAATCAATCCTTCGGGTTTACATGAGAGTGTTCTTGTTGAGTATTTTCTTTTCTGTGTTAGCAGAAGCAACTGATCTGGCTTTGGAAAAAAATAGCTCTTCTATGTATTTTGAACAAGCAATGGTTTTTCTGATTAAACAGCATTATCTTACATGTTTAAATGAACAACATAATTACACTCAAAACTGAAACCAATTGCCAAGATGTCTATATTTGGCTTGGAATGGCTGCAGTATAAATCCAGTCATAGAATTTTTCAGAGCAGTAATAAGAATATCAAACAGGTCATGCACTGTATTATCATTTCATTGTTATTTATGTTTGCCTGGACTTGATTCAGAGTCTCAGAAACCTCTTACTCATGACATTTTTATCTATTAAATCATGTTATCCTACCAGGAGCCTGTAGATGAGCCCTTTCTTAAAGAAAATGGGGTTCTAAAATTAAATTCTTATTATTGTTTATTTTTGATTTGTGTAGAGGTCACCACCTATGAGCATTCATTAATCAGATGAAAACGAATGCCTTTAATCATTCATTTATTTTTCATAAAACCTATTGAGCATCTACTATGTAAAAAACATTATACTGCTAATTTTTAGTAATAATGAAGAAAATAAAAAATGTCTGTCTTCAAATTGCTCTTATAATGAGAGATAAAATAATGAACATATAATCAACAATGAAATACACATTATATATCTAATATTTGTGTAGTAGATATGTATTTATTTGTTTATCTCTTTCCAGGGAAAGCTCTATGGCATGAAGCTATTATATTGACATAATATTATCATCATTCATCACCTATTAAAAGAATGTTGTTAGGCATGTCTTCAGGATTGTATAGTTTAGTTATTATAATAGTAAAAATAATTTGCTTTTTACTAGTAGAGTTTTAAAAGACTTTCACATATATATCTAACTCAAATTATCCATGGTCATAATATCTTTCATCTCACATTTCATATTTAATAAAATACTGTGAATATTCATCTAGGGGCTTAGCAAGTACAAGAGTCCTAAATAAGCAGTTCATTCATTCAATGACAAATAAATTTTGTTGTTAACAAATATTAATAAATATGTATATTGAGCCCCTATCTTGTGTCACATAAATGGTAATGAACAAAATAGTTCCCTTTTTTTTTCCCCCCGTATAGTATGTGCAGGCTAGTGAGGGAAGAGAGACATTGTACAAACACATAATTAAATACTGAACAAATTGTTATTAAGGAAATGAATAGGGTTCTATCAAAAAGAAAATCAATAAAAGTATATGATTTAGAATGGAGAACAAGGAATACCTTCCTAGGGAATTGGTGTACAATCTAAGAACTGTAGATTAAGTTAGACAAAGAGTACTAGGAAGAGCGTCCCCAACAGAGGAACAATATGTACGAAAATTCCAAAGATGCAAATGTACTTAAGATATGGAAGAATGCCAGTGTGCTAGGATTGCAATAAACAAGGGGAGAATAGAGCACAATGAGCCTGGAGAAGCAGGCAAGAGGCCTATCTTAAAGGGTCTTCTAGGTCCGAGTATATTACTTAGGGTTGGCTAGGTTAGGCTACAATTACAAATAAATACTCAAATCTCAGTGGCATAGCAAAATAGAAGTTCGTGCCAGTTTGCACATACTGCAGTCTGATATAGTGGTGCTGATGGTAAAAAGAAAGCTTTAGCCTTACATAGTCACAGGGTATGGGGTGGGGAGAGATACGGAGAGAAGGTATACATGCTTTCAATTGGCTCAACACTACAAGAGGCACTTGTCAATTGAACATAATTCTATTGATAAGAACTAGTTAACAAGGGCCCACCAGCATGCAATTCTGGCCCACCGGAATTGTAGTTTAGTGCATACACAGTACAAATAAATGATTTGGGGAGGCACTATCCAGTATCTATCCAGAGTATAAAGGAAAGGACTTTATATTAACTTTCTCCTAAAGGCTACGACAGGCTTGTAACATTTCTATGCTCTGAATGTCTGTGTCTCCCCCAAATTTGGAAGGTTATTAGGTCATGAGGGTGGTGCCCTCATAAATGGGATTAGTGCCCTTATAAAAAGCGGCCTGGGGGAGCTCAGCTGTCCCTTCTACCATGTGAGGATACAGTGAGATGGTGCCCTCTGTGAGTCAGGAAGCTGGCCCTTACCATAAACCAAATCTGCTGGTGCTTTGATCTTGGACTTTCCAGCCTCCAGAAATGTGAGAAATAAATTTCTGTTGTTATAAGCCACCCAGTTTAAGGTATTTTGTTATAGCAGCCCAAATGGACTAAGACAAACATAATCCGATTTCAATTTGTACGTGATTGCTCTACTATCAGTATAAGGAACAGAGTAGAGAAGTTCCATCTGGCTTCTGAGAAAAATCTATGAAATAGACACTTTTTTTTTTTTAGGCAAATGACTTCTTATGCCTCCTTCCTCCTTTTCTGAAAAACTGAAACCTTTAGCTAACTTTGTTTTAGAATCCCATGAAGAAAAAACTAATCCTTGTTGAAGTTAAGTCCACAATTTAAAAAATAATAATAACAAAATAAATAAAAACTGTTCCAAGATCAAGAATCAGGAAACAAACCAAACAAGTTTTAGAGCTCCAAGAAGTGTAATTAGTATGCTAAAGTTATAAAAGATACTTAATAAAGATTTAAAACATGTAAGCAAAGACTAAAACATTGCATCAAAAGCTAATAGACAAAATATGGGAGGGAGGGAAGCAGAATTATAAATGTTACAAAGAGTCCTTAAAAATAATAGTAGTAAATAGAGTTAAATGGCAAGTTAGACATATGTAAAAAGGCATTGGTGAGGGTTTTTTTTTGTTTTGTTTTTTTCATTTCAGCATTGGTGAGTTTATTGGAAGATTCTTATCAAAAATCCTGTGTTAAAATAGAGATGGCATGTATGAAGATGAGATCAAGTAATATGTAGAGAAGAATTGGAGAGTCAACAGGGAGAATGGGGGAAAGGATACTTTGAAAAGACAATGCCTTGACATTTTATGAAGGAATTGCTTCTCATATGTAAGAGGCATGAAACTGAAACATAAAGAATCAGAAAACAGTGCTACACTGGAAATGCAGTAAAACTTCAAGACGTTAAAGAAAAGGAAAATCTTGAAAACAACCATTGAAAATAGGCATATTACTCACAAATGCATACCACCCAGTATATCAACCATAAATTTTTCAGAAAAGTAATAAAGGAGAGAGGACAATTAAATTTTCTTATTCCTTTTTCTATTTTTACAGATCTAAATAGCTATAGTACCTGTGCCCCTCATGGTATGTGCATCTGGAAAATGGAAAAGAATAAAAAAGTCCAAAAGATATGCCATTTAATTGTATGGAGGAATGTATAAGTATTTAAAGGAATGCTAAAACATATTATTTTATTATATATATTATCATTTAAATAATCACCTTTCTAAATTTTCCATGTAATATTTTCAGTTTTTATGCACAGAGATTTCTAACACTGCCCACACTATGGTTTAAGTAAAGGCATGTGTGCATGCATGTGTACACGTATGCATTCTTTTAATATTTGGTAGTGAAGGCTGTGTGTTTAATGGGACTATGGTAGAAAAGCACCATCTGTGATATTAAATAAATTCTAATTCAACATGCCGTCTCCTCCAGCCCTTGTTCTATCACCTTATAAATACATTTCTATGCCTCCTTCTCAACTAACTACTGTCCCAAGGTAAAAAATTGTGCCCAAGATTTTACCATATTAATAACCAACCTCACCAACTTTGTGTAAGTCTCTGACTCCAATCATTATCTTTCTCCTTCTCTTTACTGAGAAGGCTTTCAAAACTTCACTAGTGAGCCATTCGTGTCCCCACTTTAAATTTCTGTTTTCTCTACATTTTTACTAAACACAGTTTTTTTTTTTTTTTCTTTTTTTCCACCACCATCCCTCTGAAAATACCTTAGCAAGCTTACAGTCATCACCCTGTCCTGGCTTTTCTCCAACCCCACTGGGCATCCCTCTTCAGCCATTGCCGTTGTCTCCTCTCCATTGATCCTCCCCCACGCCACCCCCTCCTGGCCCCTGTGTTGGACAGTGCTTTCATCTTAGATTGTTCATGTTCAGCGTAATCTGGGATGCATTAGCCAATTTGATGGCTAAGGAGCTTTTGGTTCAGTCCTTTGTGAACATCCTTCAGGGGCTCACCAAGAGCTGAGGGTATCACCTCCCTGTATATTTCCATGGTTCAGAAGAAGGGATTTAGTGGGGAGGTAGAGGAGGCCAAGGGAAACTAGAGGTGCATTATAAACTACTTTTATTATAAATCTCTTTTCCAAGGCTGAGATTGTGAATCACAAGCCATTTAATTTCCACTGCCAAGCGGGACGGTGAACACTGTGAATCAGCAGTTAAGATGAGTAACTCTCAGGGGAACAAATACCTACAGTGATAGCGCCAACTTCCAACTTAAAAAACAAAACAAAACAAAACAAAAAAAACCTGATTGGCTAAAGTATTGGATGCCTGTAACATTGTCCTTTCTTGTTATTCTCCATTGCCTGAAAATAGTTGAATTATATATTCCCAACTCTTCCCCTCCTATTCCAGAAAATATTTTTTGTAACTTTACCTAGTAAGATTCTATAGCAACTACAGGAATATTAAAGGTTTTAGAACCACTAAGCCTTCAGTTGAAGCCTCTAACTGGTTTAGTCTTTATATGGATAGTCTTTATATAGCTAAAAACCAAGAGTCAGCCAAGTGACTACAGATTGGTCAGCATGTGCATATGTTCTAAACTGAGGAACATTTAATAGGGTGTAGGAGTATGCTTTGGGACAAAAATGCCCCAGAGGAAACATTTGACTATTTTTAAGTAGAAATATAGATGTTTGTGTACAAACATACTTCTAGGTGCTCATAGAAAATCCATTCCTCCTTTCCTTTTTACCGACAGAATCTCTAATTTGTTGGGGGCAGCAATGCTATCAGATAAAAAGTACATTTCTAGGGAGATGACTATTGATCATGTGAAACACATTTCTGGTCATTTCTGCATATTTCTGGAAAATGTTTTGCTTTCCTGATATGGGTACCACCTCTTCCTCTTGTGTCTAACACCTTTCTGCAGTCTGGATTTACAGTCATGATGGCTGGAGTGGCAACCGCCTTCGTGTGCTTGATCACAGTAGGAAACCAGAAAACATTTCCCTGCCACCAGCTCCAGACTGTTTAGCTCTGAATTTATTGTCATACAGGAGGAAAATAAAGTTCTATTTTGTCTAACCTGTAGCTGCTTGGATATTCTTTTATACGCAGCTGAACTCAAACCTTAACTGATACAGTTTCGAATTAGATGAGCCAAAGCAAAAGAATGGAAAAAGCAGACTTGAGAGTCCAGGCACCTGGTTTGCATCCCAGCTTAGCCACTTAACATCTTGAGACCTTGGGCAAAATGTTAAAACTCTGAGCCTCAGTTTCCACATCTATGCAATATAGAACTCACTCCCTAAGGTTGTCGTAAGGATGAAACAAGTTAGTAAATAGCTTCTGTAGAGAGAATTTAAAATTATAATAAAAGTCTTAATAGAAGAAAGTTTTGGGAGTGCTCCCAAAGTAACATACATCTTGAAGAATCCATTTAAAGGTGGAGTGAGGCTATTTCTGACCCAGTCCATTTGTTTTATGCACTGCCAGCAATATCACCGTAGCGGAAAACATATTTCATGGTGTGCTGGGTGGCTAGAGTAGCACTCAGATTCACGTGCACTAATTCCAGGTCAGTAAGAAAGTTCCAAAGCACCCCTGACAAGACCCAAACTGACCCCTTTTAACTCTTGAGTGAAATGTTATTTTACTCACCCAAGAAATCACTGAAAATGAAACTAAATCTCAAAGATAAATCAAAATGCCAGAAAAAGGATAACTCTCAGCATTCCGAGCTTCCAGTTTGTTCTTATTCTTGTTTTTAAATAAGAATGCAGAGCATCAGGTGTGTTTTCCATTTTTAACCTCAATATTATTACATGTGCTGACACACATTCTGTTTTTTTCTTCACATCTACTTTCTCTTTTCAGGAGTGTAGAAATATCCATGAGGAATTTCCAAAAACTCAAGTGTATCTTTGACATAAGGTAAGCATAAGGGACCATGTGTTGGGACAAGGATGAGGGGGTGGGGGCTTCTTTTAGTTCAAGGGAACAGAGACTTATCTGAGTGACTTCAGGAGACAGGGAAGGAGAGAGGTAGTTACTGGTGGTGATCAGAACCCGAAGCAGGAAGGCAGTAGTCTGGAACCAACATGCTTCTAGGAACCGGCTCTCCTGGGTTCCACACTCTTCTCTGCCTCTCTCCACTTCCATCTACTTTCTCCACCAAAGAATTTTACTTTGTAACAGTGTACAGAAACACTAAACCCAGAGCTTTGTGACCCTGACTCTGAATTTCTTAAGATAGTCATTATTATTGTCTATACCGTGAGTTAAAGGTTCACTTAATGTTTTTATAACTACCTTCTTATTCCTCAAAGTATGACTTCTCTAGCTCTAAGTTTAAATTTGTCTCTATTCTTCTCCAAATGATTAATAGTATATGATCTGTGAAGATTCAAAATCTTCATGGAAACAAATCTCCCAAAACCCAAGTCACAACGTTGGGCAAAATATCTGTCTATGCCCGTTAATTAAAATCAAAGCCAAATTTCTCCTTCATATTCACTCTGTTAGGAATTCTCATTCATTCTGAACGCTCTTTCATTCACCACCATTACCATCACCTATTACTTTTGATTTCACTCGAGTTATGGCCAAAGTACCACATTGCTGAAGAAGTGGAGACTTCGCTGCTCAAACAATTGAATGGAGACTTATCAGTCCCCTTTGATTAAGTTGCCATGTGTCAATGCCTCCTGTCTATCCTGGAAGACTACACTTTTTTTCCAATCACCCATGTCCTGCCTTTCTTTTCCTGGGTTGGGGGTATGGCTTCCATCATTCGCTCAGGGGAATGAGCTGCCCTTCTTTTGTTTAGGTCTGTTTGCTTATGAACCTTTCAGGGAGGTTTTTGTTAAATAATCAGGAGGAAGTGCTGATCCAGAGAGCACATGCGTCCATTTTTTTTGGCAACTGTGGATGGTGGGGCTTCAAAAGATGTTCAAAACATTAGTGATGATCAGCTTTAAGGCTGCCAGAAAATAAAAATGTTAGAAACCATTTCATGTAATAGAACCAACCAACCAACAAAAAACTTTACAGAAATAAATTAAAGGATAATTACGAAGCAAGAACAAATTTTTCAGAAGAGAAGTAGGTTCAGGTAAGTCTTCATCTAGCTACAAAGATTTTTGGGGAAATAAACCCAGAATCTGCATTTTGGTTGCAGTGTGATATATTTAATACCTCCTTTTGCATGTTGAAAAGCAGCCTAAATACCTAACACACAAAAGCGAACGGGTTTTTTAAAATCATGTTTGTAAGGCTACAGAGGAAACTGATGAGAACAGCAAATACAAGGAATCCACATGTATTTTCCAAAAGGAAGGATGTTTTAGTTTTTTTGCCATTTTCTTAAAATAATTATAAAAATACCAAAAAAAAAAAAAGTCTGTAAGAACTGAGGTTAGATCGAAGGAAGTCACTGTGAGTTATGAATTCTTAAGTGGTTATTTCTACCCTCCATTGTCTTGAGGTGTTCATGAAGGATATTTCTCACCCATCCAGTAGTCAAATAAAAGAATGTGTTAAATATCCTGTGTTTTTTTTTTAATTCAGAATATTATGGGGTACAAATGTTTTGGTTACATGGATTGCTTTTGTACTGCTTGAGTCAAAGTTATGTCTGCCCATCACACAGACAGTGTACATTGTACCCCTTAGGTATGATTTTACCCATCCCCTCCACCCCCTCCCACCTGCATGACTTCCGTTGACTTTTACTACCATCTGTGCACACATGTGCTTATTGGATAGTTGCAATTTAATAGTGACTACAGGTGGTATTTGTTTTTCCATTCTTTAGGTATTTTATTGAAGTATTTTACTGAGAATGGTCTCCAGTTCTATCCAGGTTGTTACAAAAGGTATTAATTCATTTTTTATGGATGAGTAGTACTCCATGGTATACATATACTACATTTTATTAATCCACCCATGAATTGATGGGCACTTGGGTTGATTCCACACCTTTGTGATTGTGAGTTTTGTGGCAATAAACATTCTAGTGCAGGTGTCTGTTTGATAAAATGACTTTTTTTCATTGGGTAAATACCTAGTAGTGGGATTGCTGGGACAAATGGTGGGTCTACTTTTAGTTCTTTGAGGAATCTCCACACTATTATCCATAGAGATTGCACTAGTTTGGAGTCCCACAAACAGTGTATAAGTGTTCCTATCTCTCTGCATCCATGCCAGCATCGATTGTTTTGGGATCTTTTGATAAAAGCCATTCTCACTGGTGTTAGGTGATGTATCATTTTGGTTTTGAATTACATTCCTCTGATTAGTGATATTGAGCATATTTCATATCCTTATAGGCCATAGTCTATCTTCATTTAAAAAGCTTCTGTTCATGTCTTTTGCCCACTTTTTAATGTTTTTTTTTGTGTGTGTGTTTTTATTTTTTTCTTGCTGATTTGCTTAAGTTTTTTATAGATTCTGGTTATTAGCCCTTTATTGGATGTATAGCATGTGAATATTTTCTCCCATTCTGTAGGTTGTCTATTTGCTCTATTGATTGTTTCCTTGGCTGTGCAGATGCTTTTTAATTTAATCGAGTCCTATTCATTCATTTTTGTTGTTGCTGTGACTGCCCTAGGGGTCTTCTTCATAAATTCTTTACCTAGGCTGATATCTAGAAGAGTTTTTCCAACATTTTCTTCTAGAATTTTTATGGTTTCATGTCTTAGATTTAAGTCTGTGATCCATCTTGAATTAATTTTTGTGAGTGGTGAGAGATATGGATCCTGTTTCAATGTTCTACATGTGGCTATCCAATTTTCCAAGTGCCATTTATTGAATAGGGACTATTTTCTCCAGTGTATATTGCTGTCTACTTTGTCAAAGATCAGATGGCAATATGTGGATAGTTTTATATCTGGGTTTGCTGTTCTGTTCCATTGGTCTAAGTCTCTATTTTTGTCTTGGTACCATGCTGTTTGTTTACTATAGCCTTGTAGTATAGTTTAAAGTCTCGTAAATTAATGCCTCTGGGTTTGTTCGTTTTGCTTAAGGTTGCTTTGGCTATTTGGGCTCTTTTCTGGTTCCAAACAAGGCATAGAATTATTTTTTCTAGATCTGCAAAAAATGGCATTGGTATTTTGATGGGGATTGCATTGAATCTGTAAATAACTTTGGATAGTATAAACATTTTAACAATGTTGATTCCGCCAACCCATGAGCATATGTTTTTTCCATTCGTTTAAATCATCTGCAATTTCCTTCCTCAGTGATTTGTAGTTTTCGTTGTAGAGATCTTTAACCTCATTGGTTAAATATATTTCTAGGTATTTTATTTTCTTCATAGCTATTGTGAAAGGTATTGAGTCTTTGATTTGATTCTCAGCTTGACCGTTCTTGGTGTAGAGGAATGCTTTTGATTTGTATACATTGATTTTGAAACCTGAGATTTTGCTGAATTTATCTATTAATTCCAAGAGTCTCTGGACAGAATTTTTGGGGTTTTCTAGATACAGGATCATATAATCAGCAAAGACCAATAGTTTGACCTCCTCTTTCCCCATTTGGATACCCTTGGTTTCCTTCTCTTGCCTGATCGCTCTGGCTAGGACTTCCAGCACTATATTGAATAGAAGTGGTGACAGTGGGCACCCTTGTGTTCTTTCAGTTCTGAGTGGGAATGCTTTCAAGTTTTCGCCATTCAGTATAATGTTGCCTGTAGTTTTGTCATATAGGGCTTTTATAATTTTGAGGTATGTTCCATCTATGCCTATTTTGTTAAAAGTTTTTATCATAAAAGGATGCTGAATTTTATTAAATGCTTTTTCTGAATCTATGGATATGATCATGTGATCTTTGTTATTGCTTCTGTTTATGTGGTGCATCACATTTATAGAAATCTAGGATATGTTCTTTCAATGATTCCCAATTTAACAGCAACTAATAAAACAACTTAAGGGTTCAAATGTATCATACTATAGTATCTGGGGTGGAAAAAAATATTCCATAAGAAAGTCTAGAAAATATATCCTAAAGCCATAAATTAGGCCCTCTAAGTGG
The DNA here is from genome assembly GCA_004363605.1 of Indri indri. Taxonomy (NCBI): domain Eukaryota; kingdom Metazoa; phylum Chordata; class Mammalia; order Primates; family Indriidae; genus Indri; species Indri indri. Next base: position 15,189 of record RJWJ010009609.1, on the reverse strand, counting down.
AAAGCCCATAAGTGTATCTTTTGTGATACAATTTTGTCAATGAAGAAAAATAACCATTTTCACTATTACCTCTTGAATACAGTGACTCTTTGGTGTTCCCATTGCCCATTGGGTTTACCTTCATCATCACTCTCATTACTCATTGTTTTCCTAGTAGATTAACAAAAATGCAATGGCAAGCGATTGTAGTGGCTGAAAAATAAATATTTCTTAAATGTATAAATGATTTTCAAGGGAAGTAAGATGCCTAATGCATCAATTATTGAGAAATACATAGAAGATTTTATTTTAGGTGCTGTACCCTACAGCCATAACTAAGGTTTCCAATTATGCATGCATTTTACGTAAAGCACTATTTAATAAAAATGGGCATCATATGAATGTCAAAGGTATTGTTTTGTCTTTGACAATCCATATGTGGGGAAATAGTCATTTGTATATGGGAGGGAAGAAAAAGAACAATAGAAGAGTAACTAATGGGGATATAAAGACAGACTTACAAAATAGAATTTCTGGGCCCTGTAACTCTACTTCTAAAATTTTCAACTAAAGAAACAATTCAAAAGAAGCAAATTACCTTCTTCATAAATATTCTCTTGAAGTGCTGCCTTCAATAATAAAAGTTTGAGAACAACCTAAATGTTGAAAAGAAAAGATTGATTAGGGAAAAATGGGGTCAACTTGGTAGAGCCTTATCAGCAACTAAAATGGAAAATTATGAATATTAAGGAGCAGTAAAACAAGCTCAGGGAAATATGGCATCTCTCTCCTCATTGGAGCTATTTAAAATTCATATTTTTGTACAAGGACTATTGAAAAAGTGAAAAACTTGAAAACAGCAAATTTGTTATAGTGATGGAGTTTTAAATATATAATATATTTTTAAATTCTGGCACTCGTTACATTCTAGTGTAGTAGTTGAACTAAAGGAAAGTGTAAAATTAAAACTAAAAAAATAAAAGGAGGGACATGAGAAGGAATAAATGGACAAAAATCAAGAGTTGCAGGGGACCAACACCTGAGAACCCAAAGACAAAAAGTCCACATTCAAAGCCGAAGATGAAGAATAGAAGCTGCCACCCCAGCTGTACTGGGCAGAGGGGCCCTTGGGTAAGAGTTCTTCACTCATCTCGTGCTTATCGACTTGTTCCTTGAATTCCAGGGCTGTAATTTGGCCTTTTGCCTCCAACTTGCTTGTCCTCTTTGTCATGACAATGCTGCCCTGTGAAGAGCCACACAGTCCCTCTGTCCTCACCTCCAGCCTGTAGCACCTTGCTAGAGGAAGTCCCTGAATAGGGTGGAGGTGACTGCTACAGGTTCACAGCATCCAAATACAATGGGGCTATGACCAGTCCAGTTTCCATAATAACTATTATAAATATTTTCTTTACCCTGTAAAATAAGAGGTATATATATGCCTTTGAGAGTGGGGTACAGTAGAAAGAGGACGGCTCTGCAGTCAGACAGACCTGAGTTCAGTTTCTGGTTCTTCACCTATTATCATGTGAACTCTAGCAAGTTACTTCCCCTCTGAAAGCCTCCGTGTCCTTCCACGAAATAGTATGATGATACTCCTCTTCTGCAGTGCTCTTCTGGGACTTAACCACAGTGCCCTGCCCATGAAAGACGTCCAGTAAAAAGTATTATTATCAAGACCCTGCAAACTAGGGGTGGAAGTACAAGTACTCGTGGGAATGGAAAGAGGATGTTGGATAGGAAAGCAATCACTGACATCCAGGAGTTGAATGGATGGAAGGGCACATGGATGGGGTCAAATGTGATCCACACTTATCGAGCTTGAATGGTAGGAGAGAGATGATGATCTTGCCACTAGGACAGACAAATAAATACAAAGTTGGGATTTGTGAAGAGATGGTAGTAGGTTTTCATTTCTTAGCCACCCATTCATTCCCTTTTACCCTCCACCTCTCTTAGAAGAAAAAGTGTTTATCTTCTCTTGAAGTACTTACTTCCTGACCCCCCCTCCTGATCTCACTTCCTCCTTCAAATCTCTCTTCTCACCATGTTCTCTGTCTTTCCCTTTCAGCCAACAAGGCTCATGCCTGCCTTCACTCATATACAAGTTCCAGAATTGAGGAAAGCGCACTTGGATCAATACTTGCTACCGTGTTTTTCTTTTCACTGTAAGCCTTCTAGGATAAAGCCTTTTTTTTTTTTTAAGCTCTGCCACATCTTCATTTTCCTATCGCATGTTAACTCCCTGCATCTGATTTCTAGTATCATGACTAGTCTAAAAATATACTCTTTCAATGTTCCACCCATGATTTTCTTTTCTCCAGATTCATGTCTTTCTTAACCAACATTCTCCTTAGTGTACTCTTTGATACAGAACATGTTTTAATGCACCCATCTTCTTAACTCTTTCTCCTCAGAGTTACTTCTATATTCATCAGTATTTTCCCCTCCATTCTCATTACTCTAGTTAAACATTCTCCAATAGCTATGTGGTTAAGAGGATGTGCTGTAGCCAAGAACATTCTATTTGTGTTTTCTTCACCTAGAAATTTGGGCTTCTCTAATCTGCAATGTTCTCATCTATAAAATAGGGCTAATAATCACGTAACTGTCATAGGTTTAAACAAGATAATCTTTAGCACAGGGCTTTACACACAGAAACTACCTAAAAATGTTATTTGCATTGCTGTTATTCTCTTTTTTTTTGTATTATATTATGGAAGACTCTGTAGAATTCCCTGCTTGGGATTGGAAACACATGGCTCTACCATAAAAAAATTTTACCTGTTCTCGAGAACAGCTGAAACTGTTTAATGAATTCTGATCATTTGTCTTAGGCAATATTTACAATATTGTCTGAAAGGTTCTATGGTGGAATGAGTACTGTCTAAAAATTTACAGTTAAATTCCCTTTGCTTAAAGATCAGGGTCACTTGCTCTTTTTGTCATCCACCTCCTTAGACAGATTAGAAAGAAGCTTGTCCCCCTTGATGCCAAGTAAGGCAAAGTGATGTGTTCTTTGAATTTTCTTTTTCCTCTGTGGAACCTCAAATCGTAACCTGGAGAATGTAATAAAAAATGCCAGATAAGCCTCTTACCAGATTATAATTGATACCTGGTTGGTTCTGGAGAAGCTTGCCTCTGAGCCATAGGCAAGACATCTCCTTCCTTGAGCTCCCAACCACCAAATGAGCAACATTAGCTCTGGCTTTTGAGATTATTTCAAAGATGGACGATTAAGAGATTCCAGTTGAGTGTGCTGGAGGCAGTAGGGATAATATCTGGCTTTTGCTCAGCATTGTTTCTGATGAGGAAGAGGGTGGGGGGAAAAGTGTAAAACCCGTTATCAGTTTTTTCTCTCTGTGGTATGTATTTCATTGAAATAAACATCTCAAAAAGTCGTCTGGGCATGATAAGTTCCTAAATAGGTAGACTCCAGCAAACGTCCTCAAAGATCTTATTTGTTTTCAAATATCTCCAAATATTGCCTTATTAAAATTTCTTCCCAAAACCTTATCTCTAAGAAGTTCAGAGGTTTGTCCAGACACAGTCTCTTTCCTACAGTGAGGTTGTGGCACATGTTTCTCCTTAAATGTCTCATTGTCTTCATGGAACCAGCATTCTTGCTTTCCTCCCTTGTTCTTGATGAACCAATTCCATAAAGAACATCACCATTTGTCCAGTTTTTCAGCCCTGGAACCTCACAGTCACCATGAACTCCACCTTTTCCTTTCTCTAAAGCCCAAACCATATCAGCCACCAAGTACTCTTGACTTATAATTGAGATTGTCACATACATTCAGTTTCTTCTGTCTTTAACTTAATTCAGTCCCTTTGGTATCACTGTTATGTCTGGAGAACAATGAAAGCTTCATAACTCTCCCTGTTCACCAATCCATGCTGCAGAGTAATTGAGCTAAGAGATTGCTTTGCATTATTATGTTTGCCCTTTCAAAGATCCTGTATCTTCAGAATGAAGACCAGATTGATATTAGAATCTTGAACCAGCTGGTTTCAGACTATCATTTCAAATTCACACTTCTCACTACTCTAATGCTTAAATTCTATCTGCTATTCAAACTGGCACCTAAACCTGCTTTGCCCATTCTCTATAAAACACACTAAGAATGACAGCCCTTTTCCTCTCTGCCCTTGAACTACTAGTCCTTCTCCAGAATCTAATTCAGATTTTGTCTTTTCTATAAATCTTCCATAATTATTTACCCAGGTTTTTTTCCTATAATTTTTTAGGGCTTGGTCTCTGTGCCATTTGTAGATTTTTCAAGCATGTCAGTCTCATTTCTCCATATAATCTTTAACTTCCATTTCATACCCTCCAAGGGTCTAGCATAAGGACTTCTGCATGACATTAGAGATATAATTGTTAATTGATTGCAATAAAGTAGGTGCTTGGATTCCAAAGGATGACTGAGAACATTAGGGTAGATGGATAACTCCCCACCTTAGAAAGGGCCAAGTTTTGAGTCTAAAGAGTCAAATACTCCTTAATCAAAGTTGCTGTATATGGTAGTCTAGGTTGTGCACTTCCTAAACAACTGTCCATAGGAGCACTAATATTTACCTGAGAGATCAGAGCTAAAGACATTGACATGAACTTTTGAGAGTCCCTGAATTAAATGCATCCTGGGAAATTCATCCTACGCATCCTGGAAAATCCAAATGTGTCAGAGTCCCCACTTGTAAATGCAGAGTGCCCATAAAGGGCAAATGTTGCCCAGCAGTTCTTATCAAACTGTCAAGGGGCATTATTTTGAGCACAACATCATACTATATTCTGTAATTTTCTATCATCAAAATTGTATTCCTCATAGAAAATGGTTCAGCCACTATGGAAAAGAGTTTGGCAGTTCTCCAAAAGCTAAACACAAAATTACCATATGAGTAAGCAATTCTACTTGTAGGTAGAGAAGAATTGAAAATAGGTATTCAAATACATATAGACACATGTTCATAGCAGTACTATTCACATGAGCTAAAATGTGGAAACAACTTAATGTCCATCAGTGGATGAATGGGTAAACCAATTGTGGCATATACATACAATGAGATATTTTTTAGCCATAAAAACAAAGGAAGCACTGACACATTCTGTGACATGGATTAAATTCCCAAAAACTGTGCTAAGTGAAAGAAGCCACACAGAAAGGTCACATATTATATGGTTGCATTTATATGAAATATCCAGAATAGGCAAATTCATAGAGGCAGAAAGCAGGTTGGTGGTTTCCAGGGTCTAGGTGAGGGGAGGATGGGGAGTAACTGCCCACATCTAGGTACAGCGTGTCCTTTTGGGGTGATAAAGGTATTTTGGGACTATGTGAAGGTAGTCATCTCATAACATTTTGAGTATACCTAATGCTGCTGAATTTTAAATTTTAAAATCATTAATTTTATGTTATGTAAATTTTACCTCAATTCAGAAAAATTGTACTCCTCATCACTATGCCACATATTCATTATACTCATTGTTTTTCTAGTGTACTTTCAACATTGCACCAAATAAATAAAACAGTTTCTCTGCCATCAAAGGTTTTTTTAAATCATTTTGGAAGTAAATCCTAATCAAAGTAATTGGATAAGGACATAAAACAGACTGTTAAAAGAGGGTACTATTATTGTCTGAGAAGAGTTTGTTTCCTTTGTTTCCTGTCCTGACTTTATAGATAGCTTTGACCCTTGTCCCAGTCACTTGATGTCCCTTAGTTTATAGAAAGAGAAGATTGACTGTGATATCTCTAAGATTTCTCCTGGGCTAAAAAAAAGATTAGGAGATTTTAAAGGCAATAGTGTATGGCAGAGATAATGCATGTATGGAAAGCAAATACCTGGAAAATACATGAGTGGCAATAGTCTCTGGGAAATACTTAAGGGGAGGGCTGAGGGGATGGGGGATTGTCCCCAGCCTAGAAGATTGGGTTGGCTGGGTTGCTATTGTCAAATGATATGTGCACAGAGAACTTCAAAATATTTTTAATGTTGAACTAATATGAGAAATTACATTTTCTGTAAAAAATTAAATATACTCTTAAGTTATACCTACGTTACTCACAGATTATGTTCTGTCCAAGTCATCTAAAGGCACATTCTTCTCCATAACTGAGACCCAACAATGTAAAAATTCTGGATAGCTGTAATAAAATCATGAGCAACCCAACAAAACATACACTATATTTAATCATTATGATAGTTCAATTTTACCACATTTAAACTGAGATTCTCAGTTGTGGATTTTGCCCTGTTATATCCACTGACAATTTTGATTTAATGAGCTGAAGGTGGGATGAGTAAGATTTAGGTGTGAAAGCAGGGATAGGATTAATCTTTCATACTAACTGTATATTTCCGACCTCAAATCCATTAGTTATTTAATTCAGTATAAATCACACAAAACAAACTCCCCCCTAAACAATAATGACACTAATGCCTTAAATAGACATTTTCTCAACATCCCTAGAGTAAAGGCATTATTTCTGAAGAGAGTGAAAATGTCTGTTGAAATGCTACTCAGGATTGTTGCACAATATTGCAATCCCCATGACCGTGCTCCAGAGCAAAGGACCTGGATTTTCTTCTTTCACATCCTTTCATAACACACAACTACTCTTTGAAAGGTGCTCTCCTTCTTGCAATTCATCTGGTATGTAAATTGCCAAACTGCAAGGCTGCTTGTCTGAGAGCGTTTTTATACCCCTTCGTTGTTTAGACATGTCACCATTGAGTTTCTCCTTTGTTGCTTGGCTTGATTTTTATTCAAAAAAATTTTCACCTCCAATTGAAGTGTCCTTGCCTTCTCCTCTCTTCAGCTGGAGTGGGGAGGGATAATGGAAGGTAGGAAGTAGACTGGGCAATGTTTTCACAACATCATCCATAACTGTCATTTGAATGAGCAAAAAGGGAGGAATGGCACTTTGGAGTTTGGAGAGGATGAACTATCCTACTTGCACAGCTTGGAAGGCCTGCGATTACCTGGGGCCGTGTTCACAACAACCTTCTTCCCCCCCCCCCCCCCCCCCATAAACCTCTATGTGCACGCATTTACATGTAACACAAACAGACAGAGAGAGGGCCCTGAACAACCTGTCCCAGCCATTGCCTCTAGCTCATTGGATGCTAGGACTGCAGGCACACCTTTCAGAAAAGCAAGCAAAGATTTGTGTCCCTTTTCACACCTTCTTGAACAATTTTACATGTCGGGATATTTGGGAATGGGAACAAGTATAGTAGAAAAAAAAAACTGTTTATGAATAATGGAACATTTCAAATCCATCTGGTTTCTGAGACATTTTTTAATTTCTCACTACAGCCAATTATATAGCATGCTTGAGTGAGAACTGGTTCTATCCTGAGGCTCATTCTGCTCTCAAATTTCTACATTGATAGTTGCTACCAACCTCTGAGGTTAGTAGCCATATGGTAGTCCAATATGGTACTTTATACTCTGCTTGTTATACAGTAGGTGATATTCTGGTGAACATAAATCCACATTGTAGTAGGCACCAGAAAGGAGGACCCAGGATGGGAAGCTGGAGGGCCTTGCCAGATTTTGGCAACATGCTATGGTTTCCCTTTTTAGTTTAAGGACACTGGGGAATTATGTCCATAGTTTTTCCTTTTGCTGCCTATGTATACCCACTGCATCCCTGAATAAATGACAAGAGTCCATGAGAAAGATAGAGAAAAAAATGTTTTGGTTTTAGGAAAGGGCATTTCCTTCATGCCATTCTTCAAAGAACTTGCATTTTTTTTGCACATTTTGTTATGGAATATTTCGATTTATAAATGTGTGTGTGTATATATATATGCGCACATACACTATATTTTTCAATTTGTATATTTCAAAATATAAAATTTATATATATTTCAATTTATATATTTTACTATTAATATATAAAAGTAGAGATAATACTATATTGACCTTCCATATGGATCAATATAGATCTTCTAAAGAGAAGACCCCTCCAAGAAAATAAATTTAATATCATTGCTCCTAAAATTTTATGTCAGTAATGCTTTATCATCATTAAATATCCAGTCGGCTTACAGAGTCTTGAGGACTTTATATTTTCCTACTGAATAAGCAGTTTTCTTGTCATTTAAAGGCCTCTCTAGATGGTTCATTGGAAACTATTATTAGAATTATCCATTTTTACAGAGAATGAACTGAGTCTCTGAAAATATAAACATGTTGCCCAAACTTGCATGACAGGCAAAGGGCAGACTGGAGCTCGACCCCAAATCTCTGCCACTTAGGTCTGTTGCCTCCATCCTTAACTTCAGAGCCCTCTGGATACAGCCTTAGCCTTGGAGAGTCAGGGCCAGCGTGGACAAGCCAACGTAAACACTGAAGTTTCCACAACATTCAGCGGGCTCCATGTCTGTAGATGAGGAACCTCTGGAGGGATATGAATATGCATTTAATACATATGATGCATTTATATGCATGACATGTATGAGCAAAATAATTTCTACACAGGAGAACTAGGTTTTGCAGCCCTTCTTCAGTGACTATAGCTTTCCCTGATTTGTTCTCAAGTCCACTCCTCTTTTCCCCTCCTTGTTGCCACTAAATTATAAATCTCTCAAGGCAGAGACATATTTTAAATGTTAGTGTACAGCCCCTCAGTGCCCAGCACTATACGTTACATGTGGAAGGACTAAATACTCACTAAATGAAACAATACAGACAAAGAATAAAGACTATGCTTGAAAGTACTTGTAAAGTACTACCATTAATTATTTTAGGTAGCATGTATCTAAAATTTCATTCCAAACAGCATATAATAGATTATGTAAGATGTGGAATAGCTCCCCAAACAAAACTAAATATGGTAAAAATGTTAGAAAATGTCTAACACTATAGCCCAAGCCCCAGTCCAATGCATGATAGCTTATTTAAGAATTTTGGGTTTTCTGCACATGTGTACTCTCTGACCTCGTCACAGATCATTTCGATTTTGCTTTAGCTAACTATGTGGCTTACCATGGCTGGTTCAACAGGAAGATCTGTGCTCGTAGGCTTTCATTTCTTCATTGGTTACTAAATTTGCAGCAGCAGCAAATTATAAACCCACAACTTTATGTATCATTGAACAGTCTTTTAATTCAAATGTATCCAAGTATTTATGTTCTCTAATGTTTTAATTAATATTAGGTTTAATGTCTTTTATATTTATTGGGTGCCAGATACTTGTGTACTTGTCATTTCCCTTTTCATTAAAATATGTTTATGCTATTTTTCTTTATTTCAAAACTAAGGAAACGAAGATTTGTGAAGGTTGATTGGATCAAAGTAGCCTTAGCTGTGTGTGTTGAGCTGGATCCCGCCCCACTGTCTCTGATGTTTTCACTTGGACTTTTCTCTCCTCAGTAATTCCCACTCTTTGGGCTTCTTCGGTGAAGTAGATCCATCAGCGTAAGCATGAAGGGCATCTATTTTCTCTAATTTTTAAAAGTGAGTTTGATGTTAAAAAGAACGGCGAGATTGAACCAATCAAATAGCTTCTCAACCATGATCTTATATGTAAAGTACCTGTTACAGAGGCCAGCACATAATAATTCTCTAATGGAAGGTAATTACACTGCTGTGTAAATACGTATTCCCTTCCCTCATCTTTAGTGGTGGGCTACATGGGAAAGAGGGAATGGCTTTTTACCTACTTCTTCAGCCTTTTATGACAAGTCTGCCTAGGGAGCTTCTGCTTGCCGGGGAATTGCTGCTCCTTTGGATACATGAATTTTACCATGATCCCTCAACGAGGCAGCCTCACCAAGTGTAATTGATGTAACAAAAACTCCACTACTAGCAAAATTTGTTAAGATTTTCTTGCTTAGTATTTGTGGAAGTTGGTGAGGGAAAAAAAAAAAAACACAGAAGAAGAACAAATAGCTCTGGGCAAAACCATGCATCTGAGAACAGATGGTGTGTGAGCTTCTACCACTGAGCGTAGCTGACAAACCGTAACTGTGACCTGTTCCGACACACACTTACTGGGAGTTTTGTGAGTGAGAATTCCCAGAAAAGCCAAAACCTTCCCTAGTGACCTTGACTTCATTTTTGTAAGAGAGCCACCAAACAGATCTTTACTGGTAGCATGATAGGATAACAACAACAGTATAAAAGTCCTTTTTAGTAAAAAATACTATAGGAAATATGTGGTTTCATCACACCACAGAGAAGGAATAGACACTGACTCCAACAAAGCAGATCTGGAGTGACACAGAGCATTCAATTACTCTGATCTTCAGATTACGCTGATCTTCAAAAGGATTTTCATAACTTTCGGAAAATGAGAAGTCAGTAGTGACTATGAACTCAGCCTCCGTCTTTTATCTACTATTGCTCTCTTCCCTGCAAAAGTACAAAATAAATCAAAAACAGAAAGAAAGAAACAAAAAAGAAACACTTAACTTGACCCAATGACTATTTTAAATCAGGGATGCAATTATTTTTTCCAGTATCCTAATCTGGAAACCTCAATGTCATCTCTTATCAAGAATTTCCATTCTATGTTCCATTTCTGCTTTGTCCTTTAATCCTATGTATTCTTTCTTTAACAGTCTCAAATTTGTTCCTTTCTGTCTTCCTTAGTGTCAATCATACTCCTAATTCATACCCCCATCATTTCAAACCTGGAATACTGTGACAGCCTCCCATCTGGTCCTTTTGTCTTCTATGTAGTGATCATATCCTGCAGCTGGGAGAGCACTTGAAGAAACTTCTCTTCTTGTACCCCATGTAAGCCCTCGGGGACACTGCCACCACCAACAACCCCTTCAGATAATGAGTTATCTTAGTTTCTCCAAAATAAAGTATCTCCTAGCTATTTCTGCCATATTATTTTCCATATATTTTCCTCTGGCCAAAAACCCTGTGGCTCCTCGTCCCTATACTTTACTTCCTGGATTCAAAGACTGCCACAGATCAGACCTATATGGCCACAGGCATTTATTCATTCAACAGATATTTATCGAGTCTGCCATATGAAAGGCACTGTGTTTATTGCTGAAAATGTGGCAATAAACAAAACGGTGTCCCTCCCTCCATGGAGCTTATGTTCTAGAGGGAGGAGACAGACCATAAATAAGTAAAATACAACAGTACATCCCATTATGATAAATGTATAGGCAAACAGGGCAGGGACAGCAGAGAGAGAGAGTACCAGGCATTGGCATGGGGTTGCAGTTTTTAAAAGGAAGAGTAAAAGAGTTGAAAGTGATGAGAGAGTAAGTCATGGCTGATATTTTGGGGGGGAAATTATGCAGAGAGAATACCCAGGGCACAGCCCTGAGGTTGGAGCTGTCACATGTTTTTTATATACAGCAAGAATACCAGGGAAGCTGGGATGCAGGGAAAGAAAGGGGTGGCAGTAGAAGCTGTTGTTGGGAAATGACAGAGGCCATGCCTTACAGGGCCTTGGAGGCCCTTTCAAGGACTTGGGCTTTGCTGAAGGGAGATGGGAAGCTGCCATTAGGTTCTGAGCAGAAAGGTAACATGGGTCATTCAGGTGCTGTGTGGATAGCAGAGGGCATGGGAACAAGGCTCAGGGAAGACAGTCAGTCAGGAGACTGTGTCTGTTAAATATTGCATCTAAAGGATTTCTTGGTGGATTAGATGTGCAGTATGAGAAAAGAGGAGTTGAGGATAATGTCCTAAACACACAGATTGATGGAATTGCCACTTGCTGAGACTGGAGAAGATCTAAGAAGAGCAGGTATGGAGGAAAAAATCAGCAGTTAGGCTTTGGGTGTGGGAAGTTTGAGGAACTTACTGGATGTTCAAGTGAGTGATGAGTAAGCAGCTGGATATACAAGTAGAGAGTTCGGGCAAAAGTCTGAAGATTTGCACTTGGAAGTTATCAGCAAATTGCTTTCTAGTGGTTTTCATTTTCTGAGTGAACTAGAAACAAAAGTCATCAGCTGAGAGTGAGAATGGGGAAGGGTGGGGTTGGAAGTTTGAAGAAATAGAAAAAAATCATAAAATGGCTATCTAGGAGTGTGGCTGAGTCAGCAGACCAGAGACGTGATCTGATTTCCTGTCAGTGACTTGAGCTGATGATCACGTTTGCCTGTGTCGTTCCCGTGAGTGTGGGCAGAGTTGAAGGAGTCCAATTTAACAATTTTCTTAGACTTCTATCCCAGGTGGAGTGATCACTCCAAAGGCTTTTTGGGAATGTATGCTCCCTGCCTCCTCAAACCCTTCATGTTCCTCTTTCCTATGTACCTTTAATTTCTTCTGTATTCAGCTATATAAATCATATGTTGTTTTCAAAGCCCTTCTATGTCCTATCTCTTCCATAAATTTTTTTTACTGACTCCACCTAATATTTCTTTATACCACCCTTGATCCATACTCTATACTGTGTATTATAAATTTTTATTTAATAATTAATGGCACAGTAAGAGAGTGGAAAACTTTGGAGTAAAACTAATTAGAATTAAATTTTGGCTCTTTCACATATTATCTGGGAGATCCAGGAAAGTCACTTAATGTCTTTGAACTCCACTTTATCCTTTAAAAAATAGGATCAAATACAATAATCCTATTTCATAAAGTTGTAAGAATTCTGTGAGAAGTTATCACAAAATAGTTTATAAATTATACAGTGTTAAATAAATTGAAGATTATCTTATATTTTCCATAAATTATATCAATAAATTTAGTTTTTCTCCCCCAAGTAGATTTTAAAATCCTTAGCTGCCAGGATTACAGATCTATTTTTACCCCTTACTGCAACCAGCACAGTGTCTTGCACATGGTAGAAATTTAATAAAAATAAAATTGTTAAATAAAATCTTACTAAAAATAGTTCAGTCATTATAAGAATAAATTAGTTAATAAAAATGAACACACTTTTAATGAAAGATTTTTTACCCATGAAATTTCAAAATATATAACCAAAATATGACCCACATATTGGTCAAGATTCTTTTCATTCAGGGTTGTCAGATTTAGCAAACAAGCAAACAGGATGCCCAGTTAAATTTAAAATTTAAAATAAACAAAAATAAGTTTTAGTATACATATGTGTCACGAAATATTGGGAACATACTTATATTAAGACTTTTTTTTTGTTTATCTGAATGTGAATTTAACCAAGTGCTAGAGTTTGAATGTTTGTCCCCTCCAATTCTCATGTTGAAATTTAATTTTTTTTAAAAATTAAAAAAAAAAATTAAATAAAAAAACGTTTTTAAAAGAAATTTAATTGCCATTATGATGATATTGAGAGGCGGGAGATTTAAGAGGTGTTTGGGAATAATGCTGATATTGTGAGAGTAGGTTTGTTATCAGGGGAGTGTGTTTGCCCCCTCTTGCTCTCTCTCTCTCTCACCCTCCCTTGACCTTTCGCCTTCCACCATATGATCACACAGCAGGAAGGCTCTTGCTAGATGCTGGCACCTTGATACTTGATTTTCCAGCCTCAGTAACTGGGAGCCAATAAATATCTGCTCAGTATAATCACCCAGTTTGTGGTATTCTGTTATAGCAGCACAAAATGGACTAAGACATTGGGCATAATGTACTTTATTTGGCAACCCTGTAAAGGTTAATTAGTTAATTAGTTACAAATTAAAGGAATACGACTCAAAGTAGCTTAGATCAAAAAGAAGACTTTAACAGACCATTTGTCCAAATGTTGGCAGAACAAGGAGTAAGGCAGCCTCTTGGTCAGTGGAGCAACGTGCTCAGTTATTATCAGAAGCATGGCTATTATTAACATTTGCTTTTTTATGTGCAAGCTTCACTATCTTTGACAGTCTCCTTCTGCCAGACGCTTTGAGCTCACGTCTTCCTAGATTTCCATCACAAAGAAAAAAAAAAAACACTTTTAAAATTATTGTAAATCCCATAATCCTAGGCCAGGTCTAGGTTAATTGATCAGGACCAGGTCACCTGCCCATCCCCCAGAGCAATGGCTGTGGAGAGGGGAAGTAGCACCCAGATTGGGAAATGTTCCTACACCTAGACCAAATACTTTGACCATGGAAGTAGATCGAGGAACCACTTCAGATCACCCATTTGGATAAGGAAGGAGAAGCCATTTCTCCAAAACAGGGAGAAGGAGATTCCCAAAGAAGGAATTGATTCAGAACAGAGAACACAATGAGTATTCACTATAACTAGAAATACAAACAATTGGATTTTCCTTCCAACATTCTTAAGCTGATTTCTTTTTCTCACTTTGATTGGCAGCTTCATGGGGCAGTCTGGGTAATTTATTCCACTGTGAAATGTATGTAGGTCCATGGCTGTATATTTTTGTGAATTTTCATTGAAAACCTTGAATTAATTTTGAAATAATTTCATACAACTTTAGAGTCAAATATTCTCTCAAGTGAGGGCCCCCAAGCTTTTATTTTTCTTTTGCTTTGATAAAGAGTATTCCACATGAAATTAGGGGGCTATGATTCCTAATTTAGTAAGACAGAGTGCAGCTTTTTTCTCAAATCTTGTATGATTGGTGCTTGATAATTCACAAATAAATCTTGAAGAATATATGCAAATCTAAGTGACCTGTTCATAATTGCACCTCCTGAGGAAGCTGGTCAGATATTTTAGAATGTAATGTATGTATAACTCAGACTTTAAATTGGAAAGGGGCATGTTTTAAACAAGTCCAGTGGAAAAGAATTAACAGTAGACTAAAAGCACCATATGCTTATAAGAGGAAAAGTTGTTCAGAGCCAGATGCTATAATGAAATAAATAATAATTGAGTAAGGATCCAGTTACATCAGGACAAAAGCTCGGATGCAGTGAGTAAGGTAGGCCTGATAACTCATGTTGCACAGTTAAATTGATATATCAAAAGCAAAGAGACTCTTATTGCCTTTAATTTTTATTAGGCAAGAAAAATATCTCTGATGGGACTTGCTTGTAGTAATAATGCATTGGGCTATTTGGATTGGTGAGGATAACCAGAAAAACTAGTTATATATTCCCTTTGAAGATATAAGATTGCTAACAGGACTCTGAAATATGACTGGACCAGGATACAGAGGAGGAAAAAGTCCAATGAAAGTGATCCTGGGATCTGGAGTTACTTTTCCCTCGAGGGAACTTGGCATTCAGAATGGGGTAGTTGAGAGGATGAGGGATAATTGGTGATTCTGATCAACCAAGAAGACTAGAGAAACGAGGATTAGAGTCTGTAATTCAGCAAAGGGGGGCCAAGATGAACACCCTCATTTG
>RJWJ010009608.1:0-49483 GCA_004363605.1 Indri indri | reverse complement strand
AGATATTCATTAAAGTAAAAAAATGTATAATTATCATCCTGTTTCAATTAATTTGTCGCAAAATTACTAAATCCATGAACGCTACAATGGTACCGACAATATCACACTGATTATTTAGTGTCAAGTGTTTTACTAGTTTAATTAAAGGTGACTAAAGTAACTAAGTTCCCCTTTTCTTTTTATTGAAAGTCAAATACTCAAAACTGTAATATAAACATGGTCCTAAAATAACTTCTCTTCACTGAATAATGTAGAAGAGATTAAATGTTCATAAATCTGTAAATGATTTTAGAAAGTTTTAATGGGTAATATAAAATATGAATGAAATAATCATCAAAGCCAAAGCATACTGAAATTTTAAGAATGATAATAACACATGCAGAAGACATATAAAGAGGTTTCTTTTCAATAATTTGCTCATCTCAGTGTATGAGGCTTTTATTCCTATGATATTTGATTCGAACATTAGAAGCTATTTAGTCAATGAGGCATTATATGCATAATAAAACTACTTCTATGTTTGTTTAGAACCCCCAGGATACACCAGGCCTCTTTTCCTGGCCTAAAATGCCTAAGTTTAGGTAATAAGTTATGCAGTTACTCTGATTTGATTGCACTTGCTCAATTACTGACACATAGTTTAATTCATTGTATCATCCTCTTATCTCACTAATACATGTGCAAATCATAATATCCATTCTACCTTCACTTGTGTAAATTGTCATTTTACCATTCTCATCAGCTCATGGTTGGTTTTCCCATCCCCCAACTTCTTGTTATTACAACTTATTCAACTTCTTATTACAAGACCACCACTCACTCAGTAAACAGTATTGTATCAGTCTCAGTCATCCTTTTCATCCTTAATGCTGTTATTTCTGCTTCATGATTCCATTCCTTTCAATCTCCCCAATGTGTGGTCAAACACTGAATCAGAAACAGTAACACTTTCAAAAGCATACATAGAAATAATATGTTCTTGTTTTTATTGCTTGGTTTCTCAAGATGTCAGCAACTCCCTTTATCACTTTTGACTTTATTTCTTAGCAATATTAAATTAAAATATAATGCATTAAAAATTATTTATAAAAATAAAATCTAGAATAACAAAATTGTATAAAACAAACCACTCATGTCAAGAAGTAGAAAGTGTCTAACAGCCCAAAAGCCTCTGCATTTCTTATATTTCTTTTCCTACCCCCAAATCCTTCTCTCTCTCTTTCCATATACATATGGAGAGAAAGAGAATTTATATATGTATAATTTACATATATATATTTACATATATATATATATATATATATATATATATGTAAACTTGACCCTTGAAGAACATGGGTCTGAACTGCATGGGTCCAGTTATATGTGGATTTTTTTCAATAAATATATTGGTAAAATTTTTTATATTTGTGACAATTTCTAAAAACTTACACATAAACATCAAAGCCTTGAAATATTTTTTTTTTTAAAAAGAAAGGGTAGGTCAAGAATGCACAAATGTATACTATATATGTATATACTAGTCTATTTTATCATTTACTGCCATAAAATATACAACAAATCTAATATAAAAAGTTAAAATCTATCAAGAATTATGCACACAAATACACACCATGCATGTCTTCATTTGTAGTCAAGAGAAATGGAAACAAAGATAAAGATGTGGTATTAAAATATAACTGCATGAAATTAACTATGACACATACTCTGCTACAATAATAATTTCATGGCTACCTCCTCCTGCTATTGTGGTATGTTCAAGTGTTGCGAATATCTGCCTAAAACGCTGTGGGATGCTAATCATCTCCACATGAGCAGTTCTTCTTTCCAGGAAATTGAATATCACAGTAAAAAGTAATCTCTCACTGTTCTAGAAGTTTTGTCCCTGAAGTCAGGAACTACCTTTCCAGTGTGGGAATGTCTTTTAAAGTTCTTTCCATATTGGACAATGCTCCTGCCACCAGTAACCCCATGAGTTCAACAACGAAGGTGTCAAATTGGTCTATTTGTCCCCGAACACAATGTCTTTAATTTAGCCTCTATAACAGGGGGTTATAAAGACCTTTAAGGCTCATTACCCAGAGTAATCAATGGAAAGGATTGTGAATGCAATGGAGGAGAACCCCAAAAGAAAGAACATCATGAAAGTCTGGAGACGCCATCATTGTTTCGGAAAAAGCCATCAAGCCTCAAACAATAAATTCCTGTTGAAAAAAAAAACAAAACAAAAAAAACTGTGTCCAGATGTTGTGCATGACTTCACAGGATTTACAACAGAGAAAATCAAGGAAATCATGAAAAAGCTTGTAGATATGGCCAAAAAGGTGAGTGATGAAGGACTGCAAGATTGTGGATTTTGGAGAAATTCAAGAGGTAATAGATATCACAACAGAGGCATTAACGGAAGGTGATTGATGGAGATGAGTGCTTCCAAACCTGTGCCAGACAATGAGGAAGAGGATATACAAACAGCAGTGCCAGAAAACAAATTGACATTAGATCATCTGGCAGAAGGGTTTAGATTATTCAAGACTGCTTTTGATTTGTTTTACAACATGGGCCCTTCTATTATGCATGGGCCCTGTAACTAAAGCTATTTGTAGAAGTAGGATTGGTAGCATAAAGAAACATTTATAGAGAAATAAAAAAGCAGAAAAGTTAGACAGAAATTACGTTTTTTCATGAAGTTACATCAAGTATGCTTGCCTCTTCTGCTTCCCCTTCAAGCAACACTTCCTCTTCCTCCTCCTCCTTGGCCTACTCAACATGATGATAATAAGGATGAAGATCTTTATGATGATTCACTTCCACTTAATGAATAGTAAATATGTTTTCTATTCCTTATAACTTTTTAAATAATATTTTCTTTTCTCTAGCTTACTTCAATGTCTCTCATTCTGCAACTGTGACTTGCAAGGAAACTTTTATATGATCATTTCATATTAATAAAAGATGCCAAAACCAAAATACTAAGCACTGCTATGAAAGCATAGCTTAATAATTGGTGTGATTCACAGGCATCAAAATTCCACTGGCCAGAGTAATCACATGACTGACCCCCAAATCTAGGTCACGCGAAAGGTGTGAGTGTCAAATACTAGCACAGAGGAGTGAAAAATTGGAAAATAATCTAACGTGTGTGTGTACATGTAAACAGGAAAGATCCCCGCTAACGAGGTAACTAGTTATATTAGCAGTGTGCAAACTGGAGGGGAAAGTGGGGGATCCCATTCCCTCTTCAATCAGTTTCATCTTTACTTCCTCCCCTTTCCAATTGAAAAATGCTCTTTCCAAAGATAATTAACTCAGTATTTTATTATGCAAAGATTCCCTTTAAATTAGTATCTTCTTTGACTTATCTGCACAATTTTGCAGAATTTTACATAGTTTTTCAAACGTTCTTCCTTGAAACTCTTGGTTCTCTTGGCTTTTTTCATAGGACAGTCTTCTGCTTTGCCTTCCACTTTTCTCATTTATATCTCTCATCTCAGCTTTGCTTGGTCTTCTCTTTCATCTGATATTTAAGACAGGCGTACCTTCAGTTACACCCCTATTGCAACATTTTTATTCTTTCTATACTCTTTTCCTAGATTATTTCATTAAGTCCCATGTAATAAATGTAAATTATATAAAAAGAATCAAAATTATGTCTAGTCCTGGGCTCACTTATCAAATCTAGACATGTACCCAACCATATATTATATATGTCTCCAAAGAAGGATTCAATCATCTCTATCTCACCAACTTTACTACCTGTATCTCTTTCTTTTGGCCAAGTAAGTTTCATACTTTACTGGCCATCTTTAAGTTATTTCAAAACACCAAGGCATTTTCTACTGTAGTCTTCATGTACATGTTCTTTTCTCTACTAAGGGTATATTTACTTAGTCTTGAAATGTTTGTCTTGTTCTTATTCTTTCAGTCTCCTATAAAATTTCAAATTCCTAAATAAAACTTCTCATACCACCAAAACGAAAGAGCTATTCTTTCTCCACCACTAGTTTTACTTTTTCAAATTGTAAAAGAAAAAAATACCCCATGATACTTATTAAAACATAGCAATAAAGACTTCATTCGGGACCATTGCAATAATTATAGGGCCCACTGCAATGGAGTCTTGCAGTGAAGGACAGAGGTTGGACTAAACTCTGAATACAGCATGGGTAAGTGGGAATGTGTAGCCAAGGGGCAGTGTGGAGGTCAGTGGGTACAAAATTACTAAGAGGAAACATCAGGAGTAAGGGAAATTCTGGCTGCATTGACCTAATAGGACTCTTGCTGCTTGTTGAAGACAAGCCACAGTAATCAGACATCATATGGAGGGTGGTGAAGGATGAGAAAACTGACCAGCTGTTAAGAATGATCAGACATTGAGGATGGGGAGGTACTCGCTAAACTGACTTAACAGGGTTCTTTGCTTAAACTGGAATATAAGGAACTGCACAGATGGGCCTAGCAAAAGATTCAGAAGCCCGACTAAAATTTGGTTAAGCACAAAAATCTTTGGAAATCTATTTTATTTATTTACTTTTTAAAACATTTTTCCCACATTGAAATCATACATCCATTTATTCCTTTATTTATGTTTATTCTCTTCTTGTAGCTGAAAGCTACATAAGGAAGCTGTTCTCATGAAGGATATAACTCATTGCTGCATCATTCTATGCATAATAACTAGATTACCTAAAACTATCAATATTTGCTGAATGTATTAATGGGTGATATTTTATGATCGTAACTATTTAAAATGTTGAAGAAAAATATCAGAGGTTAAAAATATGGCAATTAAAAATTAAATCATATTGACAGTGGATTTTCAAATATTAAAGGAAGCACTATTGAAGCAATTTATTTGTTTTATAATGAAAATGAACACAGTTATTGAATTTAATCCAAGTAAATACAGTTTCCTCATTCAATATGAAACAAAGATTTTTACATACTTTTATAAAATGTTTGTAAAATATAGACATCTTTTTTCTAAGGCATAAATTAAAAAATAAAAAATTTATAATGCCCAAATTAGACAGAATAGTTTTTATTTAAGTAATCATCTTTATGTCATGGCAAGAGTTATGTAGTATCCAAAACATGGCTGTCAAAATGTTCTAACCTGTATTTAAATATCAGCACCACCATACTTTCTACCTGTATAAACATGAACAAGTTATATATAAAAAAAATTGATTGTTCATTCAACTGTTAATAAAAAACAGCTGATAAAATTATTACATACATTGAAGAGATGTAGTAAGAATTACAGCTACATTCTTGATGAAGACAGAGATCAATGTATACAAGCTTATTTGTTTTGTTTTGTTTTTAGTATTTTTTTTTCCATTATTGGAAACATTTCCCTTCTCATTTTCAATTCTAAACAATGATCACTTTGGTGGTAGTTTTATCATTAAACAAGTAAAACAAAAAGACATTATGCAATATACAATAATGTTTTATCTTCAATGTATAGAGTACTTTGTGCTGTCTTTATTTTCCATGCTATATTAAAAGAAATTAGAAAGGTAAGACAACTTGCCAAAAGTCTTACAACAAAGGTACAATGAGGGCACAAATAATGCTTAGGGGCCAAGGGAGAGCTTTTCCTCTGTCCTCTGTTCACTGAAAATAAACTGACAATAGACACATTAATAGGAGAAAAATGCATACAAAATGTTATTTAATTTGTATGGAATTATAGGAGAATGATTATAACCCAGGGAGGTTCATATGTTTACATATACTTTTTAACAAAGGAGGAGGAATGGGAGGTTAGAAGTAAATAATTTTCAAGGGAAATGAATGAGCCCAAACAACAATAACCTGGGGCAAACTATTTTGAGCACTGGGGGAGGTGACAGGAAGGTAAGGGGCAGAACTTCACTGTGAACAAAGGTTGTCTGATTATGGGACTAAAGGCTCCCAGGTAATCTCCTGAAGCTGGCCTCAGAGAAATAGATAAAAGGTCTGTCTAGGCATGGTGAGAACTTCCAGTCTCTTTTCTTCTCCTGTGTTTAATCTTCCCTGGTTACTTAATGAGATTTTTAAGGAGGGGCTCTTAAGACAACTGTATTTCTTTTGGAAAAAGGTTTTCGTAGATTAAAAAAAAAAAAAAAAATTCCCTAGAGAGTCCCTCTGATTCTTTGGAAAATAGGCTCCAAGAGACATGGAGGTGAGGGAAAATCAGAGAGAGATTGCATGGACTGTGTATACAAGGCTACCCTGAATAATAGAATGCAAATACTTAATTAGGCACTATAAGAATATCCATGATGGTATTAATGATTCCTCCTACCAAAAGCCCAACATAACTTCTTGATTTTCAGAACCGCCATTGTATTATAATCACGTGTGTGTGTGTGTGTGTGTGTGTGTGTGTGTGTGCATGCATGCCCTAGAATGGAAATAAATGACTAATTAAATGTATAAATTTATCTTTGACTTGTATGTACCTAAAGTGAAACTCATATGCAACTTCTCCCCCTATTTTTTGGTTAGAAATGATTCTATATTTTTCACTGTGTAACTACACAGTAGTATGTTACATGACATTTGGTCTATTAGAAATATTTTGTAGCTTGCAAATAAGCTTTCTTGGGATTTTATAAACACACATCTAGTTAAATTAGTGAAATTAAATCAGTGAAAAAGCAAGGTTGTTGTAGATAGTCTACTATCTTGGGAAAAGAGCACGGAACAGTTGTTATAAATTGGAATGTGATAAAAAAAAAATCTTCCTGGGGAACTCATCTTGACATATTCATTATTCGTTGGAAAATGGATTTAAATTTTCTTGTAATCTTTAAATTCTGTCAATCAACAAATACTCATAATACCTTCCCTGGCTTATTAATACTGATGAGTAGATGTAGCCCAAGAGGTTCCATGAAAATTTTGGGGAGTCATTATTTTGATTTCAATTAAAAGCTCTGCTTTATCAGAAAAAATCTTACATTCTCAGAATAATTTGCATGGATTTATGAATAAGAATTCTTGTTTTTACAATAAAATATGGTTTTGCTGAAGAGAAATAAATATATTTGCACATATAAAATTCAAACTATAACTGCTTTACACAATAAAAAATGAACTAATATTTAATTAACTATTTTTAATATATTCTACATAAAATATCCTCTATGGAACCAATTGTAAACTACCTTGTTCTTGTTTTCTATTATTTTTAATACTTATGGACAAACTAGTCTCTATATTTGAAAGACATGTAGAGGAATTTATTGTTCCTAATTCTTTATATTTATCTCTATCTTTCTACGTTGAAAGACGGTACCTGGCTGTGTTTTCTGAAATAATTTTGAAATTTTATTCAAAGCTTTTAACAATTTTTACAGCATGAGTTTATTTTAACATTTTAATTTTTAATTTTTAAATGCTTATAATGTAGACTTCTCTTTGGCCCAAAGCATATTATTATTTCAATAAATAAAACATATGTATGAAAACCACAATTCTACATACATGTTTAACATAAGATTAGTTGCTCTCTAATATTAAAAACATAAAAAAACATACATATGATATTAACTATGAACACTTTAGCACATAATCAATTGAGGTATAATGGATTATGTTAGCCAGAACATTTTAAAAAATAAATTGATATATATATTAGTAAAATTTGAAAGAAATATGAAATTGAGACCATTGTGTTGATTATAACACAGATGTTTGATTCTTGATAAGATAAAAAAGTAACTGTACTTTTTGATGGTAGGTTAAATTGGTTGGGGAATAATATTTAAGGAACTGTAAATTAAAAATATTTCAATTTTAATTGACTAGAAACTCTTTATTAATTGTTGAAACATCAATATTCAAATAGTGATTAATTAATAGCCCCTGGAAGTATCTCCTCAGCCTTTATATATTTGGACTATGTCAGTAAGTTTTAGATAAGGACTATGTCATACCCTGAAGAACATTTGGGGGAAAAAAACTCAATTGTTAAATTTTTATAAAGGTTTTAAATGTAAAAATAATCATTTTTGAGAATCCCTAATAATGAATAAACTAACCAATTTTTGTTTTATTTTTTAGTTTTTATATGCTGCAAAGTGATGTTTTCATTGATGACAAACCACATATACTATGGTGGTCACATAAGATAACAGAGCTGAAAAATTCCTAACACCTAATGACACGGTAGCCATCATAAAGTTGTAGCATAACACCTTATTCATATATTTGTGATGATGCTGGTATAAACAACCCTACTGTACTGTCAGTCATATAAAAGTATAGCACATACAACTATGTACAGTACATAATACTTGGTGAGAATACATAACTATGTTACTGGTTTATGTATTTACTACACTATAATTTTTTTCCTTTATTTTAGAGTATAATCCTTCTACTTATTAAAAAAGTTAACTATAAAATAGCACCAAGCAATTCCTTTCAGTAAGCACTCCAGAAGGCAAAGAAGGCTTCGTTATCTATCACAGGAAATGACAGCTCCATTCATGTTCTTGCCCCTGAAGAATCTCCAGTGGGACAAGATGTGGAGTCAGAAGACAGTCATATAGATGATCATGACGTTGTGTAGGCCTAGGCTAATTTGTGTTGTGTCTTAATTTTTACCAAACAAGTTTAAAAAGTAACTTAAATATTTTTTAAATTAAAAAATGGAAGGAAGCATATAGAATAAGGATATAAAGAAAATATTTTTGTACAGCTCTATAATATGTTTGTGTTTTAAGCTAAATTTTATTTTAAAAGAGCCAAATAAGTTAAAAAAATTAAAAAGTTTCTAAAATGAAAGCATCACAGTAAGGTAAAGATAACTTATTGTTCAAGAAAAAAAAGATAAATAATAAATTTAGTGTAGCCTAAGCATTGAGTATTTATAAAGTCTACAGTAGTGCACAGTAATGTCCTAGGCCTTCACATTCACTCACCACTCACTCAGTGACTCACCCAGAGCAACTTCCAGTCCTGCAAGCCCCATTCATGGTAAGTGTCATATATGGTGTACCATTTTTTATCTTTTATTCCATATATTTTTTACATTTCTATGTTTAGATATATTTAGATACACAAATACCTACCATTGTGTTATAGTTGCCTACCAGTATTCAGTACAGTAACACACTGTACAGGTTTTTAGCCTAGGAAGAACAGGCTATGCTATATAACCTAAGTGTATAGTAGGCTACAAACACCCTCTAGGTTTGCATAAGTATAATCTATGATGTTTGCACAAGGAAATTGCCTAAGGATGCTTTCCTCAGAAGTCATCCGTGTCATTAAGTGATGCATGACTGTGTATGCTTCTTGTTGTTGTTGAGTCAGGAACAATATAATGGAATTTATTACAATGTAAATATGTATAAGTGCCTCAGTCCCTCACACTGCCAGCCTGTCTCTCAATTTCTAATCCACACAGGTTTGATTGGAGTATTACTCACAAATTTCTTCAATCAGATAAAATAAATTCAATGTAGGCTTCTGGAGGCATTTTTAGCTTTTATATTACTTAGATTTATAAATATGGAGCCTCAGTTTTGTAGGGAATAAACTTATTTATCCATTTTTTATTTTTTATTTTAGTTTTTGAATAAAACTTTTAAAATAAGACTAACCAATTTCTTATTTTAAATTTCATATTTATTAAGAAGCCACTTCCTCATAAAATAGTCACAATCTGATGTTGTAGATAGACTATTGAAATTACAATTAAAATAGGTGTTAAGCTGTAAGAGAAGAGGATGTGAATACAGATATTGGAGACAGTGTGGGTCTTACCGATGTGTACTTCTCCATGTAATTATAGATGTTTCAGATGAAAGCTTAACATTTTCATAATACCAAGTTCATTTTCCTTTTATTCAAAAATTTCAAAAATAATACCTGATGTTTTGTTGCATCCTGTTTCACCTGTCTTGTTAAACTCCTGCCTTTAGTCACTTTAACAATAATATTTTAGCACTAAATAGAATTTAAATACTATTTGATGTAAATAAATCAATGGCACTAAAGATCCTAAGGATTTTCTATCCAGCCTTAAAGGTTTTCATATTATTCTTATCCTAAAATCAATTGATCTCATATGATCTGTGTAAAAAACTTAAAAAAAAATAGTGTTCTTTCGTGATTAATTCTTGAACACATAAACATTATTGACTTTCGTGTAATTGAAATAAGAATATTACTTATTATTTTTCAATAAGAATGTTGTTTGAATTATCATTTGTCCATTTCTATACATATTTTACTCCAACATAAGACTATATATATCTATACCCACATCTATCAGAAAACATGACACTAAAGTTCACAATTTGGAAAAATGTTCCACCTGACTGAACACATGTATAAAATTTCCATCTTTACCTAAGAATTTCACTCCTCATTTTAGGAATTTTAAATTAAGTTAAAGTTGCCTCATTACATACTTTAAGTTCCATCTAAAGGCTTCTCTGTATACAATGAACTGTAACCTAATTGGATATTTAAGCAGACTGTAACCTACTCTAGTAACAATCACAGAATTTTAGCTAATCACAGGCAGCCAACTGTCCAAACCATGTTCAAATAAGGCAATGCTAAGCTGTAACCAAACCAGCTGCTTCTGTACCTCACTTCTGCTTTTTGTACGTAACTTTCTTTTTTCTGACTATAAATATTATTTGACAATGTGACAACCCCAGAGTCACTCTGAACCGATTCTATTTTGGGGGCTGCCTGATTTGCAAATTGTTCCTTGCTCAGTTAAATTCTATTAAATTCAATCTGTCTAAAACTTTTAAGAGGACCAAAGTAAATGGTCCCTCAGGCTTTTATCTGCAACATTTATGATGCAAATATTCTAATTTTTATTATTTTTTATTTATTATAGAGCTTTTGAGCTAACAGTTGAGCTCAGATATATATTTTAGTTCCAGCTTTAGGCTTCCAGCTAAGCCAAATCTATTTATACTAACGATCTCCAACAGCTGCATTCTATATTATCTGAGGCTTCTGGGAGGTCTTCCAAGGGAACTCCAAATGGAGCATATTGCTGCAATCTAGTCTGGAGTGCTGAAAATAATGTTCCACCTGCAATGATTTCTGTGCCACAGAAAATTCACTGTAGCTACACAATACTCTAAAATGAGAGAGAGAGAGAGGGCGGGGGGAGAGAGAGAGAGAGAGACAGACAGAGAGACCTATTTGTTTCCAAAAGTTTATTCATCCTATTCGTCCTCTTTTTGTCTATCCCTTGGCTTACTAAGGATAATGAGCTGTTACCTCAATCACCCCCACCCACCAGGGGTTCCATTCCCTTTCTGTATCCTACCTCCTGCCTTTTATTGCTTCCTATGATGTGAGCAGCAGCCCACAGAAAGAATTGGAGTGTACCATATAACTTCATTGCTATTAATGAGCTTAAAAAGCACAGTCCATGAAAATACACTAGTTCTGCAGTAGAAAAAAAAGACTGAAGATTTTACCACCCATTATTCAAATGATGAATGAACATACTGAGCTATTTCTGTGAGACAGATGAACAGTCAGAGATGAAGAGGGTTGTTCAAAAGGACTGCGTCGATAAAGCCACCACTCATGAAAAATGACTGCAGTGCTGTGCTTTATCAGTATTAATGGGGCTTAAAATGCATTCTTGAGCATGCACATATGCTTACACCAGTACAGAGATATGAAAGCAGCAGTCCCTCCTAGGTATTTTTAAGCAACAGATTAGTGCAAGTGACTTCAGTAGTTCAGCTTCATAACTTTTCTAATAAAAATTGAGAAAGTTTTGTTACAGTTTGACAAGTGACCCTATCTGGAGAAAACCCTCAGAACCATGACCATTTTTTTTCACAGAGATGTGCTAAAATGCTTGAAAATAAGTGAGGCAGCTGACAGACTATTGTATTTGCTAGTTTAAGACATGGTCTTTAGACATTAGTTTCCCTTCCTTCCATTTGAATACCTCAGCCAGGAAATTACTATTACAATGACACAGAATTCCATTTAAACAAAACAAAAAGCAACTGTGACTTATTTATGACTTGATCCAAAAATGTTAGAAATAATCTTTAAACAATTTAATTTTTTCACAAATGCATGATTTTGATGAGAGTTTTTCAGGTTTGGATTGATTTCCAGTACTTTTAGAAGATCAGTAATCAGTGTTAGAAAGCTAAGTGTTTTAGAGGATAAAAATGAATAGACCGAGGGGGAAAAATGGCGGAGTTAAGGTAGCCTCCCAGATCCCCGCTTGCAGAGAAAGAGACATAGATCTCGGTCTGCTACACACGATCGGATTGCTCTCCCACAAAAACAGGGAGGTGAATCAGTGGAGATTAAGCGAGGGACACACAAATCAGGAAAAAGAATAGGGTGAACGCGAGATAGGAATGGAAAACCTGGAAAGCGCGGGATGGACACTAGAGAGTGGAGCGTGAGAGGGCGGCACCAGCCTGGCCAGTAAGTGCACCGGTATAAGTCCCTCACGAGACAGTCTAGCTTCCCCGCTGACTTACAAGCCCACCGAGAGGCAGAGACTTGTGTGAAGTGGATGTAGAATTGGGTCAGGAAATGTGGGGCTCAGCGGAGAGGGGACACGAGCTGGAAGCAACTTGAACTTCCCGGAGCTCCGTGTCAGGACTGCACCTGACAGGGGAGGAGCTAGTCTGGGCTATCTCCGGAGGCAGTTAGGAGTCAGGAAGCTGGTCTCTGGCACCCAGAGGGTCCTGAACGGGGAGGTGATTACTGAGTAGAGGACTCTAACCTGGAAACTGCCACTGGCGATTGGGACTGCTCAGGGTGGGCCAGTAGAAGGGAGAGCTATTGCTGGACTGGCGTGAGATTGGGGGAGGGAGACAAAAAGGAGACGGCGGAGCACCCTGGTGACTCTGACTGACTCCCTGATCAGGTACCTCCCAGCCCCTGAGCAGCTCCCTCTGGAGCCAGCACACTGGGGGTGGGCCAACACCAGCTCGGGGCCAACAGCAGGTCACAGGTGCAGAATGGCTCCCTTCCCCCAGCCTGGGAGCTCTCACAAGGAGCTCTGCCTTTCCGGGACCTAAAGTCAATTAGCCAGGCCCGTTTCTTTGAGCGGTGAATTCTGAGTGCCTCCTCAGTTGAGAGGGGAAGACGCCTGCGGAAGCTGAAGGTACTGGGGTGTCAGGCAGTCTGGAGAGGCACCCCCTTCCCCTGGACAGCGTCTTTTGCGCAGCCTCTGAGCTTGCAGCAGCGAGACATAAAGAGCCACTCCCCCGCCTGCGACAAAGGCCAGTCCCTGGGGCTTTGGCACTGACCGATAGCTGACAGCCTCGCCAGACCGGTTCAGGTCTTCTGGTATGATTGCATTTCTGCCTCCGGTCAGCTACCAATAGAGAAACCCGCCACTAGGGAATCAAAACCCCAGCAAGAGACCAGAACAAGCTCCCCAAGTAACCCCTCCCATCAAGAGAACCCTGGACAACGTACTAGCAGCTCCCTCTAGAGGCAGAACAAAACAAAAGTAACAGCGGATCCAGATGGGAAGGACCCAGCAAAAGATTTCTGGAAGTATGAAAAATCAAATGGAAAGCACACCCCCAAAGAGGAACACCAGCTCTCTAGCAATGAACACTAACCAGGTCCAGAATACTAAAATGACAGAAGAATTCCAAACATGGATTGTAAGTAAGCTCAATGATATGCAAGGAAAAATGGATAACCATCACAGGGAAACCACAAAAAAAATCAAGGATTTTGAAGAAAAATTCACTAAAGAAATTGAAATATTAAAGAAAAATCAAACCGAACTCCTGGAAATAAAGGACTTATTCAGGGAACTCCAAAACACTGTGGAGAGCCTCAAGAACAGGTTAGATCAAACAGAAGAAAGAATCTCAGAGATTGAAGACAGCTCTTTCCAAATGAATAAGTCAGTCGCAGAGATTGAGCAGAAAATAAAGAAAAAAGAAACAAGCATATAAGAAATGTGGGATTATGTGAAAAAACCAAACCTGCGTGTGATTGGTGTTCTGGAAAATGAAGAGGAAACCACACAAGGGCTGGATAACCTATTTGAAGATTTAATAGAGGAGAATTTCCCAGGCCTTGCTAAAAATCTAGATATACAGATACAAGAAGCGCAGCAGACCCCAGGGAGATTCAATGCAAATAGAAAGACACCACGTCATACAGTCATCAGTTTGACTAAAATATCGACAAAGGAGGCCCTACTACAAGCTGTCAGGCGAAAGAAACAAGTAACATGCAAAGGAAAGCCTATCAGAATAACCTCACACTTCTCAAATGAAACCCTACAAGCAAGAAGAGCCTGGGGCACCATTCTCACTCTTCTGAAACAGAATAATGCCCAGCCTAGAGTTCTGTACCCTGCAAAACTAAGATTTATATATGAAGGAGAAATAAAGACATTCTCGGATAAACAAAGTCTGTGGGAATTCACTGAGACAAGACAAGCTCTCCAAGAAGTACTCAAAGCTGAATTACATAAGAACCACCACAATAAACACTCATGAATGTAAAACCACTCACAAGCTAAAGATCAAAGGTTAGAATTCACAATGTCTCAAGAGAGAAAACAAAGCAACAAAAAAGCAACTCAAGAGTTTGATGAACAATTTACCCCACTTATCAGTTCTTTCAACAAATGTGAATGGCTTGAACTCACCTCTCAAGAGACACAGGCTGGCCGAATGGATAAAAAAATACAAGCCAGGTATCTGCTGTCTTCAGGAAAAGCATCTAACCTGCAAGGATGCATTTAGACTCAAGGTAAAGGGGTGGAAATCAATATTTCAAGCAAATGGAAGCCAAAAGAAGGCTGGTGTGGTAGTTTTGATCTCAGACAACTTAGTTTTTTAATCAACAAAAGTAACGAAAGACAAAGAGGGCCACTATATAATGGTGAAGGGTACATTTCAACAACAAGACATAACAATTCTAAATATGTATGCGCCCAACCTAAGTGCACCCAGACTCATAAAGCAAACTTTACTTAACCTAAATAATTTGATGAACAGCAACACCATTATACTCGGAGATTTCAACACTCTACTGACAGCACAGGACAGATGCTCCAAAAAGAAAATTAACAAAGAAATTATGGACTTAAACAGAACCCTAGAACAAATGGGCCTGACTGACATTTACAAGACATTCTACCTCCAAACCACAGAATGTACGTTCTTCTCATCAGCTCATGGGACATTCTCTAAGATTGACCATATTCTAGGACACAAAGAATGCCTCAAAAAATTTTAAAAAATAGAAATTATACCATGCATCTTCTCAGAGCACAGTGCAATAAAAATAGAAATCAACCCCAGCAGAAACTCTCATCTCTATACAAAATCATGGAAATTAAACAACTTCCTGTTGAACCATTCCTTCATAAATGACGAAATAAAAATGGAAATCAAAAGATTCTTTGAACTAAATGACAAAGGTGACACAAGTTACCAAAATCTGTGGGACACAGCCAAAGCAGTCCTGAGAGGAAAGTTTATCTCCATAAATGCTTATATCCAAAAGTCAAAAGATCACAAACAGACAACCTAATGAATTGACTCAAAGAACTGGAAAAAGCAGAACAGACCAACCCCAAACCCAGCAGAAGAAGGGAAATTATTAAGATCAAATCAGAGCTTAATGAAATTGGCAACAGGGAAACTACACGGAAGATTAATAAAACAAAAAGTTGGTTCTTTGGAAAAGTAAACAAAATTGACACACCCCTGGCTAAACTCACGAAAAACAGAAAGGAAAAAACTCTAATAAGCTCCACCAGGGAAAAAAAAAGGAGAAGTTACAACCGATGCCAAGGAGATTCAAGATATAATTTATGAATATTACAAAAACCTTTATGCACACAAACTGGAAAAAGTGGAGGAAATGGACAATTTTTTACAAACACACAGCCTCCCTAGGCTCAACCAGGAAGAAATAGAATTCCTGAATAGGCCAATATCAAGGAATGAAATTGAAACAGCAATAAAAAACATTCCAAAATAGAAAAGTCCCGGACCAGATGGTTTCACACCCGAATTTTACCACACCTACAAAGAAGAACTGGTGCCCATCCTGCAGAAATTATTCCACAACATCAAGAAGGACGGACTCCTCCCCAACACGTTTTATGGAGCCAACATAACTCTGATACCAAAACCAGGAAAGGGTGCATCAAAAAAAGAAAACTACAGACCAATTTCCCTTATGAATATAGACGCAAAAATTCTCAACAAAATTCTAGCTAACCAAATCCAGGTGCTTATTAAGAAAATAATACACCATGACCAAGTGGGCTTCATTCCAGAGATGCAGGGATGGTTAAACATACACAAATCTATAAATGTAATTCACCACATAAACAGAAGCAAAAGCAAAAACCATATGATACTCTCAATCGACGCAGAAAAGGCATTTGACAAAATCCAACACCCTTTTATGATAAGAATACTTAACAAAATAGGCATAGACGGGGCTTACCTAAAAATGATACAAGCCATTTATGACAAACCCACAGCCAACATCATACTGAATGGGGAAAAATTGAAAGCATTCCCACTCAGAACTGGAACCAGACAAGGTTGCCCACTATCTCTACTTCTATTCAACATAGTGCTGGAAGTCCTGGCCACAGCAATCAGGCAAGAGAGTGGAATTAAAGGCATATGAATGGGAACAGAAGAGATTAAACTCTCACTATTTGCTGATGACATGACACTATATCTACAAAACCCCAAGGATTCAACCAAGAGGCTACTGGAACTGATAAATGAATTCAGTAAAGTTTCAGGATACAAAATCAATACACACAAATCAGAGGCTTTCATATATGCCAACAGCAGTCATACCTAGAAACAAATCAAAGATTCAATCCCCTTCACAGTAGCAACAAAGAAAATAAAGTACCTAGAAATATATTTAACTAAGGAGGTAAAAGACCTCTACAGGGAGAACTATGAGACATTGAGGAAGGAAATAGCAGAGGAGGTAAACAGGTGGAAAACCATACCATGCTCATGGGTGGGCAGATTCAACATTGTTAAAATGTATATACTACCCAAAGTGATCTACAGATTCAATGCAATCCCTATTGAAATACCAACATCATTCTTCACAGATGTAGAAAAATTAATTCTATGCTTCGTATGGAGCCAGAGAAGACCCTGCATAGCAAAAACAATTCTAGCCAATAAAAACAAAATGGGAGGCATCAATCTACCAGACTTCAAACTCTATTACAAAGCTGTAATATTAAAATCGGCATGGTACTGGCACAAAAACAGAGCCATTGACCAGAGGAACAGAACTGAGAACACAGATGTAAAACCATCCTCATATAGCCATCTAATTTTTGACAAACCAGACAAAAACATACACTGGGGAAAAGAATCCTTATTCAATAAATCATGCTGGGAAAACTGGATAGCCACATGTAGAAGACTGAATCTGGATCCACACCTCTCACATCTCACAAAAATCAACTCACGCTGGGTCACAGATCTAAACCTAAGGAGTGGAAACTATTAGAACTCTAGAGGAAGAAGTTGGAAACACTCTTCTAGACATTGGCCTAGGCAAAGAATTTATGAAGAAAACCCCAAAGGCAATCACAGCAACAACAAAAAGAAACAAATGGGACCTGATCAAATTAAAAAGCTTCTGCACAGCCAAAGAAACTGTCGCAAGAGCAAACAGGCAACCCACAGAATGGGAGAAAATTTTCACGTGCTACAAATCCAACAGAGGGCTGATAACCAGAATCTATTTAGAACTCAGAAAAATCAGCAAGAAAAAATCAAACAACCCTATCAACAAGTGGGCAAAGGACATGAACAGAAACTTTTCAAAAGAAGACAGAATAATGGCCAAAAAACATGAAAAAATGCTCAACATCTCTAATCATTAGGGAAATGCAAATCAAAACCACAATGAGATATCACCTATCTCCAGCGAGACTGGTCTTTATCAAAAAGAACCAAAACAATAAATGTTGGCATGGATGCGGAGAGGTAGGAACACTCATACACTGCTGGTGGGACTGTAAATTAGTGCAACCTCTGTGGAAAGCAATACGGAGATACCTTAAAGAGATACAAGTAGAACTACCATTCGATCCAGCAATCCCATTACTGGGCATCTACCCAAAAGAACAAAAGTGACTCTGTGAAAAAGACACCTGCACCCGAACGTTTATAGCAGCACAATTCACAATTTCAAAGACGTGGAAACAACCCAAGTGTCCATCAATATATGAGTGGATTAATAAATTGTGGTATATGTATACCATGGAGTACTATTCAGCTTTAAGAAACAATGGTGATATAGCACCTCTTGTATATTCCTGGAAAGTGCTGGAACACATTCTACTAAGCGAGGTATCCCAAAAATGGAAAAACAAGCACCACATATACTCACCATTAAATTGGTATTAGCTGATCAACATTTAAGTGCACATATAAGAATAACATGTATTAAATGTTGGGCAGTGGGAGGGGGGAGGAAGGGACGGGCATATGCACAAACAATGAGTGTGATGCGCACCTCCAGGGGAATGGACACACTTGAAGCTCCGACTTGGAGGGGGAGGGAGGGCAAGGGCATCATACGTAACCTAATCATCTGTACCCCCATAATATGCTGAAATAAAAAAATGCAAAAAAACAAAATAAAACAAAACAAAAAAACAAATAGACCAAAATTTCTGTGATTTATACAAGTAAATGGCAATTTATGAAGGAAATAAAGTATGTTAAATATCAACATATGCCATACTTTGGCCCTAATAGTGTTTACAAAATTGACCTAAAAGGATGATTTTTAATTCACATTCCAGTATGCTTTTGGCTAGTTTTACTACTCTCAATATCTATTTCTATTTATCCTGTACATTGTATTTTTAACAAAATCAATATTATCTGCTTATATTACTAAACATGACAAATTTTCTGAACTATGTAAAATGCTTTGATTGTTGAAATAGGAACTTAGAGTGGCATAGAGTTTTTATAGCATTATAAGCATGACACCAAGATTTTGAACACCTGACTCAGGACGAATAGTCTTCTGCTTCATTAAACTGATAACAGTTGTGAGGGGCAAGGGTGAGCCTACAATAATAAGCAGCTACAAATGTAGAGCAAATTAGCTCTAACATTCACACACAGAGTTTTGACAATTCCTCTCTGAATACCCACAGGGATGTTTTAAAAAATAATCAAACATTCCACAAGATGTTTCTGGATATGAGCATAAATGTAAAGAGAAGAAATGATTTTAAGAGCTACATCATGTCTTTATGGTAGTAGT
Organism: Indri indri; assembly: GCA_004363605.1. Taxonomy (NCBI): domain Eukaryota; kingdom Metazoa; phylum Chordata; class Mammalia; order Primates; family Indriidae; genus Indri; species Indri indri. The sequence goes on along the minus strand of RJWJ010009608.1, from coordinate 30,202 downwards.
TATAATCATTAGTAGCATTTTACATCTGACTTTTATACCTGCAATTCTGCCTACCGGTCTTGCTTTTACGAAGGTCATATTTAATGACCAAATTGCCAGTTCCATGGACTTTCAAAATCCTCATCTCAATTGCCTCCCTATATCACTTGGCCACACTCTTTCCTGGACTTTGTTTCTACATTATTAACTGTTTCTGAGTGTCCTTCTGTCATGTTTCAGTCTGAAATGTCAGTTCTTGGTGCGCTCATGGCCAAAGAATGACCAGACACACCAAAGTAAGGCAAGCACGAAAACGAGGTTTATTGAGGAGAGAAAGACAGAACTATAGAGCAAGAGCAAGATACAGGTTTATAAAGTATGATACATACACCACAGATGATGACTGGACACATTGTTGCAGCAAAGGGAGAGCAAAAAACGGGGCTTGGTTACGGTCTAGGTCTTGTTTTATAGTGCCTGGATTAGGACCCCCTCATGACTCAGACATTGCCATGGAACTACTTTGATTGGACAGTTGGGAGTTATATTTCTTTCTTTCTTTGTTTCTTTCTTTTTTTTCTTTTCTTTTTTTTTTTTTTTTTTGAGACAGAATCTCACTGTTTCCCAGGCTAGAGTGCCGTGGCGTCAGCCTAGCTCACACCAACCTCAAACTCCTGGGCTCAAGCGAACCTCCTACCTCAACTTCCCAAGTAGCTGGGACTACAGGCATGGGCAACCATGCCCGGCTAATTTTTTATATATATATATTTTTAGTTGCCCGGCTAATTTCTATTTGTAGTAGAGATGGGGTCTCACTCTTGCTCAGGCTGATCTTGAACTCCTGACCTCAAACGATCCACCCACCTTGGCCTCCCAGCATGCTAGGATAACAGGTGTGAGCCACCGCACCCAGCCAGTTGGGAGTTATATGATCTGAGTCTTACTATGCATGTGAGTTGTTCTAGGTCACTTTCTGGACACTATTGTACCTATGTGACTTGGACCATGGTCTAGAGAGTCCTCTGCATTCTTTTGCAGTTGGTGCGCTAAATTCCGATTGGCTGATTTGTAGGATATTTTCTCCTCCCCAAGGTATGCCTGTCGCTGGGGTCAGGATTAAGGTGGAGCAGGACCAAGATGGGGGCCTAGGGCCCACCCTTGTCCTTCTTCCCAGGTGGAGCAATTGCACCAAGGCAAGGCACCCACTTCTGTCCCTAGGGAACCCAGAATCCCTCGCTACCTGCCTAACACTTCCATCTTTATGATTACTCTTGGTTGGCTTATCTTGTTTTAAACTCACTGATTCAGGTTTGTTCTCCTTCTTTCCTACTTTCTGAGTGCCCAAATTTACTCCCACAGCTTCAACAAGAGCCCATAGGGTGAAATTTCAGTGTCCATACTCCTCCTGGGCTCTTGGTATATTATTTCCAATTGTGGACATCTCAGGCAATTGAGTACATTCAAGAAACAATTCTCAATAACTCATAAATACAATGTGCTGTATTTATAAGAGTTCCCTAAAAACACATTTTTATGCATAGTATCTGTCTCTGTGACCAGATAATAAATCTTATCAGGCAAAGACTGTGTCTCCTGCTCACCATTTAAAGAAAAATTCCTCTCAGCACCATCTGGCAGAGTCCTCTCTCCTCTACTGGGTCTCACCTCTGTAGGACTCCTCCTCTCATCTCTTCCTCTGATATAATCATCTGGAAAGCAGCCTCTTCACAGATATCTGAGTTCTTAATCCTTTCCTACATGCTTCTAGGTCTACAACTCAACTTAATCCATTATTGCCAAAGTCATAGGGGTGGTTGATGCTTCCTGAAATCACTAGAGCTATGGTACCTCAGTATCCACTCTTTCTTTTTGGTCAGTCCTCCAAGATATTTTTGCCAAATTCTCTACATTTAATTATCTCTTTAAAAATGCAATTTCAATTTTCCTGATTTGACCCTGAACAGATACAAATGTGTTACCAATATAGTTTTTTGCTTTATGCCTCCCCTTTATCCTCTCTAAATAGAGGCTTTGATATACCAGAGTTCTTATTTATAATGTGGTCAATTTATCTTTCTTTTCAATAATAGTGGGGTTTTGGGGAGCATATGCAAGAAATCTTTTCTTACCCCAAATTTGGGTATCTGTTCTCCCATATTAACCTTGGAGAATGTATTTCCTTAAACATCTTTATTTGGGGAGTATAGGGTTTGAAAAAGAATGGTTTCTCTCTCTCTTGCTCTCTCTTTTTTTCCCCTTAGTACATATATATTATAACAATGACCGAGTATAATTTTCTTTTTAAATACCATTCTTTCCCCTTCAGGCGTAAGTCCAGAATTTCTAGATCCAGGTTTGTTTCCGATGTTTTTGTTATGTTCCACTGATCTCTGTTTCTATCTTTGTGCCAAAGCCTCACTATTGCAGTGTCGTTGTACCCAGTAATGTGCTCACGTCTTGTTTTTCTAAAGGGTAGTGATGAATCGTGACTTTTTACATATAAATGTTATAGCATTTTAGTTTTAAAAATCATGTTAAGATTAACATTCACTCTATACATCAATTTGGAGAAAATTGACATCTTTACGGTGTATACATAACACAGTTGAGTTTTGATCTTTTCCAAGAACCAACTTTGGTTTCATTTTTTTTTTTTTTTTTTTTTGCTATTTTCAATCTGATTGATTTCTGATGTGATTTTCATCTTGATTTTTTCATTCTTGCTTTTGGCTTAAATTATTCTTCCTTCTCTAGTTCCTGGCTGTGAAAACTAGGTTATTGATTGTAGATCTTTCCGGTTTTCTAATACACGCATTTGATGGTGTAAATTTTCCTCTAAGCGCTATTATTGCTGTATCTCAAAATTTTTGATAAGCTCTATTTGACTTTTAATTTAGTTTAAATATATCTTAGTATTCTTGAAATAAATTATTGACTCAAAAGTTAGTGGCATGCTTTGTAATTTCCAAATATTTTCGAACTTTCCAGCTATCTTTCATTTATTAATATCTGGTTTAATTTCATGTGACCTGAGAGTGTTATGGATTAAACTGGATCGTCATCTGAAAAATATATTGAAGATTTAAACCCCAGAATCTCAGAATGTTACCTCACTTATAACTAGGGTAATTACAGATTAATTTAGTTGAATTGAGAGGAAGTCATAGTCATGCTGAAGTAGGGTATTCCCCTAATGTAGTGTATTAATAACTAGTGTCCTTTTATGAAGATGTACATGTAAAGACATGGAGACCCACGGGAGAATGTCACATAAAGATAAAGGCCGAGATTGGAGTTGTGCAGTTGCAATCCAAGGGAGCATGGATAGCCTGCTGACACCTTGACTTTGGACTTCTAGCCTCTACAACTGTGAGATTATAAATTTCTATTATTTAAGATACCAGGTTATGGTAATTTATTAAAATAGTCTCACAAAAAAATACAAGCTCTTAATATATTATTCATAGTAATTTTAAATTCTCTGCCTGATAATTTCTACATCTGTCTATATCTGGATCTGCTTCTGATACATCCTTCGTCTCTTTAGAATTTGGGGGTTTTTTTTGTTTGTTTTTTTCCTTTTGGCATGCTTTATGTATATATATGTATATATTTTAATGAAATCTGGTCATGTTTAAGTAGGTGAAAAGAACTGAGGCATTTAGGTTATTGGTATGAAGAATTATGTTACTCTGGCTAGGAAATGGTTTGTATTAATATTTAATGTTGTTTTGTAGTTGAAGTTACCATCAGCTATGAATTCCTGTAGCATCCTTGTTTTTATCTACTATCTTGATTTTGGGATTTCCCTATGTATTCCTCCTCAGTGAGAGTCCATGTCTTGCACGGTAAAATACTGGAGAAGGAGAGTGTTGTACAGTTTTCCAATTAGTCTCCTTCACAAGTGTATTTTCCAGTGCTATGGGTTATTTTCCCCTGTACCCTATTCTCTGTCCAGGTTGCATCATTTCCTACTTATTTATTTGAAGTCTTAACTCCTATTGACTGCACTGTTTTCCCTCTTTAGATGAGACAAAAGACTGGAGAGGGCTGGCATATGTGAAATTGGTTTCTCCCAGCTGAAACCAGGCTCCTGTTTTAAATCATATAAGATTCAGTTTTAAATAAATACTATTTACATGTATCATTTAATTTTTTCATGGGAAAAGATTTAATGTAGTACAAGATTTGCTTCATAAATGCTAGAGCTAAATTTCCTGTATTGTTCCCAGGTTCACTGAATGGGGAGTATAACTAGACAATTTAAATATTCACAAACTATAGGAGTTGAAAACACAGTCAAACTAATTGGTCATGAAAGGGAAATGAAAGTAAAGGAGAACTAATGTTGTTTGAAGATGGAGCTAAGAAGATAACAATGAAGTGAAGGAGGTTGAATGATTCTCAGAGAGGTTTATCACAGATGGCAAAAGAAAATACTAGAAATGAATAAGAATTATCCATTATCGTGATTCCAAGGTCAGGAATATACTGAAAATGCCCTCCAAAAGTTACGTGTCAGAATTTGATATTTAGATCAAATTAAGAAATTTATCAAAGATATATTTTGTTAATGTAAGGGACAAACAGAAGGTGACTGCAGAAAAGCTGTATCAACTTGAGAAGTGAGGTTTATAAAGGTCAAAGCAATGTAATTGAAACCTCATATAATGTCAAAGTATCATAGTAAGTGTAAGTGAAATAAGGGAAGAGAATATCATAGAAGTGAAGAAGGCTAAGACACTGCTGTAAGGAAGCTCAAGCATACTGTTCAGTGAGCCAGGCAGGATACCAGTAAGTCAAGTTCAGGTCTGATGCAATGTTAGTTACGTGATGAAATACATCAGATAGTCGTAGTTCATAGCCTCATAAAATGTATAGCTTACTGAGGACACAGGTATTTTGGACAGAAAAAACACTTTTTTGATATTTCCCCTAATTATTGTGATGAGAGATTACAACAAATAGTTCCAATCTAGATGATGTGAGGGCAAATTCTGTTCAAAAATTAAGACATTGTCATCAGAAACCAGAACACTAGATAGGACTTAATTGTTTTAGAAATATGTGTATGTTTATGTCCTAGTTGCATGATTGTATGCATGTGTGTGTGTATTGGGGGGGTTATTTTAGAGAGCATGGAGTAAGACGCATTATATTTAGAAATAATCACAAATAAGTAGTCCTTGTTGTATGACAATAGCTGGTGAATTTGACAAACTTAAAGCCATTGTTTCTGAATCACAGTAAATGGCTGAGAGAAGAATATCAATTTGTTATAGGAGAAGTAGACAGAGATCTAATCATGCGGATTTTAAACCTGTGTTAAAAGCCTTAAAAGTAATGACAGTATGGGTTCACGTGATCAGATTTGCATTTTCAAAAGATCACTGATGTTAAAAGAATTCCTCCAGGGTGGATTTATCATACATATAGGGAGTTGAAAATGGCAGGAATTTCTAAAACAAAGGATTTTTTAAAGCAAATTTAATATTCATTGACTTCTTGCATTTCAAAAACTCACAAGGCAAGTTTTTTTGAGAAATCGAAATGAAAAAAAAAAAAATGTGATGGGAAAGAAAAGGAAAGTGAAAGAAAGAAGTGAAACCTCAATATCAGGCCCCAACCATAGATCTGCATTTTTATCAGGAGGGAGAGGAGTAATGCAAACATTTCTGACATTGAGCACTCTCATGGAACTGCAATGCATAAGCAAATGTCAGAGAGAAATTCAAAATCTGAGCCTAGTCTTAGAATTGATGCAGTAAACAACATTATTTCCAAAATCAATGGAAGATAAAAACTTGCTTAAGGACCAGAAGAGTCAAAACTGAGGGTAATTTTTCCTTCTGGCCCATTGGAGCCTTTGAATTTGGAAGCAAAAATAGGGCTGCCCAATTCAGAAATTAATTAAAAGCAATCCTCCCACCAGGAGAAACTAGTCACAAATACTCACATTATCAATCCAAAAGAGTGTAATCTTGCAAGGGATGTAGAAAATCATGATGAATAAATGGAAGGATGACATTGTGGGTAGTATATACCATGAAGTTTTCTTGGAGACTCTATCATTACAAATAAGGAGCAAGTGGTTTGCAAATGTTAGAGGACAGATTGTCCCTAGGTGGCCCAGTTGTAATTCAGCCTTGGGTATCTAGAAAGGCAATAGTACAAAGAAAACTGAACATCGAGTTTTACTCATATTGAAGGGACACCAAAGGAGGCTTCTTATTTGGAACCAGGCTGCAGAATGTTGGCTCCCAGCTTTTTCACCTATTAAAAGGGTTGCCGAGGGCAAATTACTTAAATTTTCAATGCCTTAGTTTACTTATACAAATAATATGAGGGAAATAATAATGAAATTTCTAATTAGACCCTGATTTCAATTATTTTGAATTGAAAATAATTGAAGTGTGATTGATGAATCATTTGGTAGTTCTATTTTTAATTTTTTGAGGAACTGTCATATTATTTTCCATAGTAGCTACACTATTTTTCAACCCTATCTACAATGAACAAAGGTTCCAAGTTTCCCACATCCTTACCAACACTTGTTATTTTCTCCCACTCACCCCTCCCCCCTTTTTTTTAATATTAGCCATCCTAATTGTTTGGATTACATTTCTCTGATGATTAGTAATGTTGAGTATCTTGTGATGGATGTACTTGTCAGTCATTGTGTATCATCTCTGGAGAAATAGTTGTTTAAGTCCTTTTCTCATGTTTAAATCAAGTTGTTTGATTTTATTTTTTGGAGTTATAGAAATTCTTTATATATTCTGAACATTAATTTCTTATCTGATATAGAATTTGAAAATCATTCCTTAGGTTGTCTTTTCATTTTGTTGATTATACACAGAAATTTTAAGTTTGATATATTCCCATGTGTCTACTTTTGTCTTTGTTGTCTTTACTTTTTGTATCATACCCAGAAAATTATTGCCAAGCCTGCAGTTTGGAAGATTTTCCCCTATATTTTCTTCTGAGACTTTTATAGTTTATGGTCTTACATTTAGGCCTTTAATCCATTTTGAGCTAATTTTTGTGTATGGTGTAGGATAAGGGTCTAAATTCCTTCTGTTGCATGTGGATATCCAGTTTTCTTAACACCATTTGTTGAAAAGACTGTCTTTTCTCCATTGGGTCACCTTGGCACCTTTTTTGAACATAATTTGACCATACACTCAAGGATTATGTCTGGGATTTCTATTCTATTCCATTGGTCTATATATCTGTTATTATGCCAATACTATACTGTTTGAATTACTGTACCTTTGCAATATGTTCTAATATAAAGAAGTGTGAGTCCTCCAGCTTAATTCTTTTTCAAGATTATTTTGGCTGTTGACTGTCTCTTAAGATTCTGTATGTATTTCAAGATGATTATTTACATTTCTGCAAAAAATACTGTTATGGTCCTGTTCACAGCTGAACTCTGAAGTGTTGCCCCAGTTCTTGGGCTCCATGATTGGAAGAATCACAAGCTTTGGCCTTCATGACGTAGAGAGATGACAGACACTCAGAAAATATGTACGAAGAATTTATTGCAAGTAAAATTTAAGAGTGCAAAGTGAAAGTACATTTCCTAAAGGGAAATGGGTCTGTCTCAGTGAGTAGAGAAGACACTATTTACTTCTATGTTTTTCCTTTTATATGTTAGGTTTAGGTAAAGGTTAGTTATAATTATTCATAACTATATGTCATTTTTGAGAATCACTTATATATTTAATCACAACAAACTACCTTGCTATGAAAAGACACTGAAATTTGTGAGTTAAGGTATAATATGTTAAGGTGTAGCATGCTTTTTGTTCTGCTTAATAAATAAGGTTATTATGAAAAACTCAGAAACTCTCAAAGAAATATTATAATCCCTACCTTTAATTTTCTTGGTTTTCCTCTATGTTTCTGATAAATGATCAATTTATTTAGAAATATATCCCTTATGAATGTATATCTGGAAGATATTTTATGTTTTCCTACACATACAATCAAATTCAAGTTTTACTTTTAGATGTGGCTTACACTTATTATAACTACCTACTTGATGTCAGGTAAAACCTTATCATCATGACCATCAAAGGTTACTCTTTAATCAAAATTTTTGGGAGTTAGACTTTCAAACATTTTTTCTTATAAAAATACTGAGACCTAAGTTGGGGTAGCATCTCACTGAGAACATTTGTTTCCTAGGGAAATGTTAATTACTAAATATTGCCAGTAGTTTACAAATGGATTTTTTCCCATCATCTTTTTTGGCTATTCAGTATACCATATTTCCTGAAGTACCATTTCCACTTGGATTTTTTGACAAGACACTTTTCCACTCCTCCTTATACTTTGAAGTTGTCTCTTTAAATGTTAAACTTCCTCATATTGCCAAATAAATGCTGAAATTCAAAAGGACCTTTTTTAGTTTTTTCATGTTACCACATTGAGTGTGTGTTTTATTTTTTTAAGTTGTCTTCACCAACAGTTTCAATTAATACCTATAAAAAGAGACAAGAGACTCCACAAACTTATAAGTCTCACTTTGACTGCCCCATGCTCTCACCCTGGGCTAAACTCTTTCTATATTATCTGGGGTATTTTAAAGGGCAAGAAACCAAAATATTAGAACTCACTGGGGTAGGTAGCTGAGGAACAAAACCATTGCCTTGCTTAGAATAATTGATTATTTAATGGGTTGCAATATATCTGTGTTTAATTATAGGTCATTAAATATGAAATGTCCGATTCTGATTCAGAAGTGTAGTTTATTATATCTCAAGAAGTAGTACGATTAATCAAAGTATGCACCTAAACTATCTACACAGTTTTTCCATCTTAATGGTAGCTTGTTTATGCCAGCATTGAAGCCTGGATTATGAGTAGCAATGAAATCATGAAAGGCATTTTTCACAGCTTGTTGAGAATTAAATATTGTTCTTTGCAAGAAGTGGTCCAAAGCTTGGAAGAACTGGTACTTGGTGTAAGGTCTGGTGAATATGGTAGATGACAGAGAGTTTCCTAGTCCAGCTGCCATAGTTTAAGCTGTATTGTTTGTGCGACCTGTGGTTGACAATTGTCATGCAAGAGGATCAGCCTGTCTCTTTTGACCAATCTTGGCTGCTTAATCACAAATATCCTCACCATTTCATCCAATTGGTTTCAGTAGACATCTGCTGTAATCAATTGACCTGGTTTCAGGAATTTGTAGTGGATAATACCAGCTAAACAGACCATTAGTTTTTTTGATGAATATTCAGTTTTGGACTGTATTTCAGCACTTCATCTTTATCCACCATTGTGCTGAACACTTGCAATTATCAAAAAGAATCCATTTCATCACATGTAACAACATAGTGTAGAAATGATTTGCCTTTATATCATAATAGCAAAGAAAGGCAAGCTTTGAGATGATTTCTCTTCTGAAGCTTGTTTAATTCACGTGGAACCCATCTATTCAGCTTCTTTATCTTGCTGATTTGTTTCAAATGGTCTAATATTGTTTGAATAGTAACATCAAATTTTTCTGCTAATTCATATGTAGGTTGAGATGGATTCACTTCCACTACAGCTTTCGGCTCATAGGTATCCCATGTGGCTCATTTTCAAGATTAAAATCACCAGAATGGAACTTCTCAAACCATCCACATAATGTGTGTTCATTAGCCACATCCTTCCCAAACACTTTGTTGATATTTTCAGCTGTCTGTGCTGCACTGGATCCATGACAGAACTCACATTCAAAAATAACACGAATTTTTGACTTATCCATTGTTTCACAAAAATTGATCTAAAAAAATTTGAAAGATAATCACAAGCCAAAATGTGCATTCGAAAGACTGAGGATGTACCTTCACAATAAAAATAAAATAAGAGGTGTTAAAGTGAAATATCAGAGATATCAAGTGTCAAACTTAGTACTCAAGGAAATCAGACATTTCATGCTTAATAACCTAAATATGTAGCAAGAACACAACTCTATTTTCCTATGATCTGTCAGACATCTCATTTCATGAAGGTTGCCAAGACTACTAAACTTCAAGAAATAGCTATAGCTTCCCCCCAGTATTGTTATATTGTGCTACCTATTAAGTACTTTAGGAATAAACATAAGTAAACACATCTTATAAAAGTATTTAATTTATCTCACCTATCCTAGCTTAGCATTCATGAGGAGCAGGGGAAACCAATGGCAAGGTGAACAGAAAAAAAAAAATAAAATGATACCTACATCTAAGGAATATTAATAGTGCTTAGTACATTTTAAGCCAGGGGAAGCTACAGTGTATTTTATAGTACATGTAGGATTATTTAACCTTCAGTTCAAAATTTAATATAATTGTATGGCCACAACCACTGATATTAATTAGAGGTAAGTGGCAAATTAAAAAACAAAACATTAACCTAAGAGTTAAAAGGATAAATGTTCAAATAGTTTCTCAATTTATTATACAAGACAGGTCTGTAGACGGGTAGATACATAATCTATTCTCTCTGAAATTAACTTTTTAAAATCAGGATTGAGGTAAAATGCAATAAATTGGATTAAGATGAGAAGATAAGATAGAAAATGTATAGATGAGAACAAAAGGTTTAATTATATGAATACAGGTTTACCACTATTTCAGAACATTTGACTTGTTGATAAGGAAAAAATAAAGATTTATCTGTATGGTTTAACATAATTTCATTTGGTTTCATAGAAATGCAGAAATACCCATTTTTACTAAAAATTCCTAGGGGAGGGAGAAATTTGATATTAAATATTAATTTTATTTTCTAAAGGTATTTCTTCTAATGTTAAAAAAGTTAATTTAGAAAAATAATCTTCTTTCTCTTAATGCATTTTGTTGTTTATGAATTATACTTTCTAGCTACTTAAGAATAAAAATACATAGAGGATTTGGCAAATTATTTAATATGCTTTACAGTAAACATTTTTCAACTCCAGTAACATTTTCTTTTTATTTATATGTACATATGTATATATATAAAATCGACTGATTCTATCATATGTGAATTATTCCCTTAAAAAGTCTAAATTGGGCCAGGCACGGTGGCTCATGCCTGTAATCCTAGCACTCTGAGAGGCTGAGGTGGGAGAATTGCTTGAGTTCAAGGGTTCAAGACCAGCCTTAGCAAGAGCAAGACCCCGTCTCTACTAAAAAATATAAAACAATTAGCCGGGCAACTGAAAATAGAAAAAAAAAAAAAAATAGCCGGTCCTTGTGTCGCACGCCTGTAGTCCCAGCTACTTAGGAGGCTGAGGCAGGAGGATTGCTTGAGCCTAGGAGTTTGAGGTTGCTTTGAGCTAGGGCAACAGAGTGAGACTTTGTCTTAAAAAAAAATCTAAATTGATTTGGTATTTATTAACAGATTGATTTAGACTTATTTGACCAATTGCATTTAAAGATTAATTGCATATACTCTATATATACAAAAACCCTAGGTTGAATATAATTTGAGTATATTTCTGATGATTTCTTTGAAGCTCATGACTCTGACATCTAAATAAACAAAACGTGCCTCTTTTTTTTGTCATCTCAAAAATATTTATTTTACATGCTACTTGCCTTTTAGGAAATTAATTATATTTACATATATTTTCTCCATAGAGTTATGTTATTGTTCTACACATCACTTTTTTGAAAAGTTATCGATACCCAACATTGTCAAATCACATTATTTAATCCATTTGAATGTGTACAATGAATAATGAACACTAGAATATTTGTTTTGGTGAAAGGGAATAAATTAAGCATTCAATTACATACCAGAGAGGTATATATTTCCTTTGATTTCAGCTGGATTTGGGCAGGTGGGAAAAGAGACTAATGTTTTTCTCTAAGTGTGTCATTTATCAACCACCACAGTGGCTCAAAGCAATTTTGTTCTGTCTTCACATCCCAGGGGTCCCAATATAGATTTTCATTTTTCAGCTGGAATGAGCCTGAAAACTCTACCTGACGATTGGTCTTGATCAGCTGCTGGTCTTCATTGACAGAGCAAGTAATCATTTTACTGCTGCTAAGATGGAGAGGTGACCTATCTTTACAAGTGACCCTGTAGTTCATTTTTTCTTTGTATGACACTAATCTGTCCTGTTGAAGGACAACAGAAGTTGCCTGGGTTAAATAATCAAAAGTCTGGGTCACTGGTCAAGCCTTCAAATGAAATCCACAGTTTGTAGATGAGGATAAAATATATATGGAGCTTTTTCCTAAGCAGAATTCTGTAGAAGACTACACGCACACACACACACGTCTATGTCTCCATCAGAATTCCTAAGAGAAATCCCATATATATTTTATTCTTACCTCTAATCTGTGTTTTTTATTTTAAAGAATGACCAGTGGCAGACTTTTCATTATTTAACCTAAACAGCTTCTCTTGTCCTTAAACTGTATAGATTAGTGTGACAAAAGGAGCAAATTAATCACAGGGTCACTTTATGATAGGTCACATCTTCACTTTAGTGTGGGGTGTGTATGTGTGAAGTCATTAAAATTCTGCCTAGAAGAGGCCTCATACATACTTAAGTGGTAAACATCAGAGGACAGAAATATGCGTATGTTTACTGTTTTCTTGCTTGTTTATGCTTTTAATGTCATTTATTACTGTTTATTTAAAAGTAGGAATACACCCAATTAATTACTTGATTAGCACAAGCCCCCTTTGGGAGAAAATCTCCAATATTATATACAAATATCTTCAAGTGACTTTACCAAATAAATACATTTTAGGACCTATTTTATGCATATATATATATATACACACACACACACACACACACACACACACACACTAAATGGGAATGCAAAGATGAACAAACACCATGCTTGTGAAAAAAATTTAAAATACCCTATAAACACCACTGAAACATGGATGTGCTAAACAATAGGAAGAAATCAAGGCAATTACATTTTTCAATCACTTCAATTAATTTATATCAAACTTTAAAATGCCAACATTTAAAACTCCTCTCCTGAAAAGACCTCTCAACTTTTAAAATATTTTCTGTTTTAGTTATACATCATTGCATAGCAAACTATCCTACAACTTGATGGCATACAAAAAGAACCATTTTAACATGCTCATTGATTTTGACAGGAATTCAGAAAGGACACAGTGAAGAAGGCTTGTCTGGGTTCCATGATGTCTGGGACTTCAACTTGGAATATATAAATAACTATGACAGGAACAGCTAGAGCTGAAGAATTCATTTCCATCTTGGCTTCTTCTACTCATATGTCAGGTTCCTGGGTGCAGCTTATCTGTGTCTGTATCCCACTGGAACACGTAAATATGGCCTCACCATATGGTGTGGGCTCTTATGAGTACTGTGTTCTGACAGGGAGAGAACTGAGAAGAACATTCCTTATGAAACACATTCATGAGACTGCATCAGAAGCTTACTGTGCTTTTATAGTGTAGCCTCACAAGGCGCATAGCATCACTTAGGTCAAGTTCAGTGTTTGGTGAAGGCACATTTTCTGGTTCACAGATTGGCACCTACTCTCTGTGTCCTCACATGGTGGATGGGGCAAGGCAGCTCTCTGGGGCCTCGTTTAGAAGGGCACTAAACCCATTCATGTGGAGCTTTCATGATCTAGTCATGTCCCAAAGGTCTCACTTCCAAATACCATCATCACTTTGGAGATTAGTTTTCAATATATGAATTGGTGGTGGGGGGTGGATACACAAACAGGCAAATCTTAGCAGGCAGGCCTAAGACTTTCAGTCTCAAACAGATGTATATTAAAGAATTTGGTGCTAGATTTAAAAACCACACAACGCCTAAATTTGTCAGTCCCATTAAATATGAAAGTATAATGTATTTCAATTTATTTATTTATTTAGTTTTTTTGTTTTTTGTTCTTTTGTTTTTTGTTTTTTTTTTTTTTTTTGAGACAGAGTCTCACTCTTTTGCCTGGGCTAGAGTACCGTGGCATCAGCCTAGCTCACAGCAACCTCAAACTCCTGGGTTCAAGCGATCCTCCTGCCTCAGCCTCCGAAGTAGCTGGGACTACAAGCATGCATCACCATGTCCGGCGAATTTTTTCTATATATTTTTAGTTGTCCGATTAATTTCTTTCTATTTTTAGTAAAGATGGGGTCTCGCTCTTGCTCAGGCTGGTTTTGAACTCCTGAGCTCAAACAATCCGCTCGCCTCAGCCTCCCAGAGTGCTAGGATTACAGGTGTGAGCCACCGCGCCCGGCCTATTTAGTTAGTTTTTAATTATGCTTCTAATTTACATGTTATATATTCACCCCAGGTTTCAAGTTAGGTAATATATTGCCAATGAATAAAACAAAAAAGAAAATATATTAACCAAATTATCAAAATAAAGCATCTTTTAAAGTGTGTAGAAAAAATTTGTAAAAATTTAAAGCATGTTTAACTCTGAGTGACATTCATGAGTTGTAATGAATCTATGTCAACAGGTTAGTTCATTTTTTGCTTAACATACAATTTAGAAAAATGAAGTTTAGAATTTTTAATATGTCAGATGATATAAAAAGGTAAATCTTAAAACTTCTTGTCTCAATTTAATACAATATTTTTCAACATGTGTCTGTTTTCTGTGGTGATATCAAAACAAATCTATTCAATTATTAAGTATATTTGGAATTAAATATTCTTAATTTCCTAGTCTGCTATTCTTTCCCACTGTGAAAAAATCATAGTGCATGTTAGAATAATAAATATTAATTTAGAAACATTAGTCTGAAAATGGCAGAAAAATTGATTGATAGTGGAGAAAAAAAGTTTTTATTTGTTTTACTTAATGGCAAGAGTGAAGGTATGTGGTTGCTGACATTAGTTCATATGGAACAAGTTCAGGAACTCTGGCCATGCCTCTGAGTTTCTTAAATTCCCATTAATTTCAAAACATCCTCATGGCAGCTTCCAGTGCAAGGCCTTCATGAAAGATTGAAGGTAGGATGCTGGAGCCAGTGCAGGTGGACCTTGCTTTATGTCGCTCTTTCTTATCAGAAAGAGAATAATCTTTCTAAGAATCAATTCTATTCTCTGTATGGACCAGAAGTAGGGTCACACTGCCATACCTATATTCAAAAATCAGGCGAGGGAGTATTTGGCTTTGCTGACCTCTGTAATAGGAGATAGGTTAGGGACAATGGGTTTGGGGTAGAAGAAATTCAACAGTATGTAAATGTGATAGGTAGAACAATGCACTACCATCTCCTGTCCCCCATGACGTCCATGTTGTCCTCACAGAATATATCATGGAAGTTAATCCTGGATTACATGGGTAGGTCCAGTGTAATCACATGACATTTTATGAGTAAAAGAGTAAGACAAGAGAGTCAATGTCAGAGTGATGACATGATATGAAAAAGACTCTCCTGGCCGTTGCTGGCTTTGGAGATGGAGGAGCGGGCCAGGAACGCAGTCTGCTACAAAGTGGAAAAAGCAAGGGAATAGATTCCCCTTAGTAACCTTCAGAAGGATCATGGTACTGTCTGCACCTTGATTTTAGTGCAGTGAAACCTGTTTTGGATTTCTGACCTCCAGTACTGCTAGATAACCGATTTGTGTTGTTTTAAGGCAGTGGTCCCCAACTACTTTGGCACCAGGGACCAGTTTCGTGGAAGACAATTTTTCTACGAGGTTAGGGGTAGGTGGTGTGATGGCAGCTCAGGCGGTGATGTGAGCAATGGGGAGCAGCTATAAATACAGCTTTGCTCACTTGCTGGATGCTCACCTCCTGTTGTACGCCTCTCCCCTGCCAAGTTTCATGGAAGACAATTTTTCTGTGGACGGTGTGGTGGTGGGGGCACAGCTCTGTGGCCCAGTCCCTAATAGGCTGCAGACTGCTACCAGTCCATGGTACAGTGGTTGGGGACTGCAGCTTTAAGGCACTAAGTTGAAGTGGTAATTTGTGACAGCTTCAATAGGAAACTAATGCAATAATCGTATATTAAAGAAACTAGTTTGAGCCTCAGTTTTTCAAGCATATTTTACTATGTAACATATTTTGAACCTAAATTTATTAAAATTTTTTTCATGTTTTTGTATATATCCAATATATGTTTTAATAAAGTCGGTGTTGATAAATAGGCATAATTTGGAAATAACATCCCATCAGTATGTAAAGATCACTTTGGCATATAGTTTCACATTATTTCCTAAAAGAATAATTTACCAAAGCAATTTTTACTTCAACTTTTTCTAGAATGAGATAAATTATAAATTGGTGAATAAAATATATAAATACATAAAATTAACCTCAAAAAGTATTAGCATAGTCCATATATCAATGTGTTATCATTATGATATGAAGGCGATAAGTACATTTTTGAATTGCTTTTATAAAGATATGTAGTAGGATTTGGAAGGGGATAATACATAGTGACTCATTCATCTTCCATGTTTACAATTAGCTGAGAAATGGGCAAATAAATCAGATTAAAATATTAGTTTTATTATGATAAAATTGGATTTCAGGAAGTGGCTAGCTATGAAGCCATAATAGTCTTTATACTCCCTCAGTATTAAATTCACTTGCTCAGTCACATACAAGTGGAAATCATAGACCTCCTCAGTCCAGTAAAGTTACAAAATGGTGGCGAACAAACCAGAAGCCCTTGCCCTGTGAACAGGCAAATCATGGAGAAGGAACAAGTAAATCTCAGCCAGTGATGCTGGGCTCCTTCTTCCCAATGCAGAGGTGATTAAAAGTCATAAAGATGCTGGAATTTAGCAAGTTCTTACACAAAAACAGAGAATAAAGGAAATGAAGTGTCCCTCAACAGTGTGAAATAGACTGAGTAAATCCAGTTATTTTTATGTACCTAAAATATTCATAAAACTAGATGAAGGGATAATATAAAACATTATCTCTAAAAAATGTTAGTTTTCTTCTGAGAGTTTATAAAAGTATGAATAATTATCATTCCCTGGAACCGAGAGAATTATTTGATTACACTACCAGCCTAATGTTTGGAAAAATTATGTCTATAGTTGGCTTAAGGTAAAAGGATGATACATTGAATGGTTACCATTTCTTGAATACCAAATCATGTCATAAAAGCTATACTAGATGAAGAAAATTAGTAAAAAAAGGAGAGGACCACAAAAAACTACAAGGGACTGAGGAAGGCCTTTATTGGAATAAAGACCAAAAGCAACTCTAAAAGTAAATCAGTGCTTAGGCATTTCTTGTGGCATTAAATATTGGAGCTTTTCCAGGTTAATCTAAGAGAGGAACACTTTATTTAAAGAGCCTTGCAATATAAGCAGCCTCTACCTTTTATTATTGCACATTTCAAAATTTTTATTTTGCTGTGCTGTTTATTGAAAACTTCTAGTTTTTCATCTACATTTTGGAAGGTATCATAGATGTCCAAGGGAAGCAAGCACCAGTGAGTCTGATTGTTTTCTTTCTAAGAAACCACTTTAAGGCATAATTTCCAGGATGCAATGGATATCTTTGTCAGTGCCAAAAAAAGCCTACTAACTGGAATAGTATCCTTGTCAAATACTATTCATGTATATGCTGGTTAAATCGCCATGATTTAAGAAAAAAGTCATGCAAGAAATAATAAGGAGAAAGGGTCAAGGCTACAGTAGGGGGTGTTCATTACAGTTTTTTTCAAAATTTCCTACTCTGTTTTTATCTCCTCTTTTTTGTTTTGTTTTGTTTTTTTTAAATAAATGTAGAACAAATAATATTGAGGTTCATTGGACACTTAAGAAAACTATTGATAGACCTCAGGTTAAGATAAATCAAAAAAATAAAAAACCACTCAAAGCTATAGCATGTGAAGAAAGTAAAGTTAAATAAAGTCCTTGAAAACATTTTACTAAATTTAATACCAAATCAGTATGTACCAAAAGTATAAATAGCATTTGAAATTATGCTAGACTTCTTTTTAACATAGATTGGCAATTTATGGTAACTGCCAGCTACATCTATTTTTCTACTCGGAATTATAAAATTAATAAAAGAAGTGAAACATTTATGCAGTGTTAAATATAAAGTTTGATTAAACTGTCTAGGATAATTAAATTGTTCCTTAAACCATGAATTGCAAATCATCGTTAATTTAAACCCGTGGAAGCACCTCAGATCTTGAAACAGACATATATGAACTGTTATAGGGATTTAGGCATAAAAGAAAAAAAACAGACAAGTACATTTTCTCACTTCAGTAACTCCAAATACAAGATGGAATATTACAGGTAAAGTATATATACCATTTGTTTCTATATTAAAATTTTATTTTCTTTCCATAGAAAGTGGTATTACTTCTTTTACTTCAAAAAAAGAAGCTACAAAAGCACTACACAAATAAAAACATATAAATATATATTTATGTAATGCAAACAATTAGAGAATATTATGCCATGGGGACATACGGTTTCATCAGTCATTTTGTAAACATGATGCAAAATATGTTGAGATAGAATGAAGCCATATTATTTATCTGTTTTTTTCCTTGCAGTTAAAAATACACTATAAAACAGCTCTGTTTGATTGTTGATGTCTCTCCTCAATTAGCATAAAAGAAAATTGATTTTTTTTTTTTTTTTTTTTTTTGCTTAAGGGGGCAAAACAACAGAGAGTTGTTTTCTTCTTCCAGCTGTATTTCCATCAAATCCATTTTTTCTGCAAACTATGTTTGAATCTCAGGCAAGTTATTTTCATTCTTGTAAGTCAGAAATAATTTTCAATTCTAACTCTTTAGGCTCCCTTAAGGAAATATGTTAGCCACCACATGGTGGTTTAAGTGCATAATTACCCTCTTTCTCACTCTTTCCATGTTATATATCCAGGTGGGTGGTCTTTAAACACTCAAGTAGTCATTCCAAGGGCACCGAACACATGCAAGTTTAGCTTTTCTACTGGGGCCAGAGATGGATTATATTTAATAATGTTTGGCTTTAGATGAAATGGTATTAAAACAGTGTGAAAGTTTTAGTTCTTCAATGAGTCATTCTCCACTGTATGGCAAAGTCTGATAAATGAAAACACTCCTGGAAGAAAGGATGCTGCTAAAATAAACATTCCAATCACCCAGGAGAAGCAGTAGGGCAGTAACAAAAATTTTCTTTTTCTTAATTGTCCTGGGTAATAAATAATGAAAAAGGAAAAAAAAAACATGAATTTACTTTGATATAAAGTCTGGCTACCTTTTAATAGTAATTGCTGTACTTTATCTGATTACTCTTATAATATGCCAAATTATTGATTAATTACAATAAAAATAAAAACAAAGGTGTGTCTGTTATGCACAGGGCTTAAAGTAATACTAACTTGATTGCAATTATATGGGCAGCCATTTTCAGACTGTAATTGAAACCTTCTACGCTAAAGCCTATGAATGCTTAGGTTATTCTGTTCTCCATCCTAGGTGCCAGTAAACATGCACAGTCTATGGAGGCACAGATCCAAAGTGTATAATCAGCATCTATTTGACAAAAGCAAACTGTCCTCGGGAAAATTCTGCTATTAAGAAAATTAAAAATTGCTGCATATGTCCATGTACATGATATTTATCAGAGGTGATGTATTCCTCTCTTTACATATCTAATGACATTCGCTATATATGTAACATATGAACAATATATGAAAGCAAAGTCTAATCCTACTCTCCCTTCTCCTTACAAAACTATTTATTAAATCATATCCAACCCAAAAGAAAAGTGATTTGTTATCATTAGGGGGATTCAACAGAATTAATTACAAGGAACAATACTAGCAACAAGGGAAAGAATAAAGCGAACATCGCCTCAACAAGAAATATCACAATTAGAGAATGCTTCTGAAAATACTTCAAAACGAACAAAAGGTGTCGACTTTTCTTTTCCCCTAAGCTATCTGTTGACTATAATTGTGGCTTTACTTTTGCCTTCAAGAGTTTCCCAGTAATATTTATTTTTTTGTTATTTTCAAGTAGTTTTTTATTATAATTAATTACGTGAAATTTATTTATATATCTTCTTTGATATTTTGGTAATAACGTGCCATAAAATGAGTTGAGGAATATAATTTCAAACCTGAATCACATAATTTAAAACTATATACTATGACATTAGTCAAATAGCTGCCTTGTTGATTAATTAAATTACATAATTGTCTGCTGTATGATATGCTGCACTATATTGGCCATAATGAAACATTGCGTTTAATATTAAAATATTGCCAAAATGTCTGATGATAAGAAATATAACTCTCTCTTTTTCACTATAATTATCTAGTAATGTGGCTTTTTATTCTCATTGTGCCTCAATGTATTCATCTGTAAAAAGGGGATAAGAACTGCTTCATAAAATTGTCAGATACATTAAATCTGTAATTTTTCCTGCATTAAAAATTGTCTTTCACATATCAAAAATTCAATTAATGTTAGTATTAGTCTTAGTATTAATATAAACCTGGCTTGCTTATTCAGCACTTGACTTACTTGATTTTCCATAGCCATGGAAAAAGGTTCTGGAGCTCAACAGATTCTTCCCAATTTCTGTTGGGCCATGCGGGATTTTATGTACTTTACAAACATCTTCTGTGACTATAGGTATGTCAAAGACAAGCTCTTTGCGAGCCACAACAGCAAGTGCATTCCATATAAATGCATATATAACATACTTCTTCACATACTTTTAACTCTCCCATATTATTCTAAAATACATGATTTCTATGAGAGCTCAATTTTGGGAATGTGCATTAAAATTTCTGCTGTGATCTCTCCATATAATTAATTCAGGAGCTTAGACGTTCTCTGAAACTTCTGGCAGTTTTTGTTCTTAATATTTTTATTATTTTATTTCTGGTTATCTTACAAAGAATAAATGCAGAAATCATAAGTAATGACTCAATAATCACAGAGTGAATAAACCTTTATAACCATCACTCACATCAAAAACTAAAATATTATTGGGGCCTCAGAAGCCAACCCTCATTCTCCTTCTAATTGTCTATTTCTCCTTCCACCCCAAAGGTAATCACTGTATTGACCTTTGAATATCATACATTAGTTTTCCACATTTTGGAAAACATATAAGTGAATCACATATATGCATCGCTTAGTGTCTGGTTTATTTAACTTCATCATATGTGTGAGTCTTTCATGTTATGTGTAGTAATAAGCTCATTTTCATTGCTGCATAGAATTCTATATTATGCATGTACAATATTAAGTCTATGTTTAATGGATATATTGTTCTGGACTTGATAATTATGAATAATTATGGTATGAATATTCATATGCATATCTTTTTGTAACATATGTACACATTTCTTTTGGAACTATATCTAAGATGAAATTGCTGGATCATTGGATATACATACATTAAACTTTAGTAGGCAATTTCAAATATTTCCCGTAGTTGTCATTAGAATTTTCACTTCTAAGAACTGTTTATCCTTGCCAAACTTACATTATTTCTTTTGTTTTCTTTTTTAATTCTACGAGTTTGTAGTGATATGTAAATATTTCAGGTTTAATTTGCATTTCCCTTATCCTTATGAGTGAGTGCCTGTTCACAGATTTATTGGATATTTGGACATCGTTTGACGGAAGTCTTTTGTTATTTTCTTGTATTTTTTTTTTTTGCTAAATGTTTATACTGATGCATAGGTGATCTTTATATAGTCTAGATAAGTACTGTTTGTATTTAATGTATATTCTTTTCCTCTGTGAAAACAGAAGTTATTCATTTTATTTAATCTGCTTCTATATATGGTTAGTCATTTTCATAGCCTGTCTAAAATTATTGCTTCTCCCAAGGACATCAAGATATTTTCCTATTTGATCTTATAGAATCTTTATTGTTTCACATGTTTAGGTCTATAATACAGGTAAAATGCATTTTGTATCTGATGTAACATGGAGTAAATTTCATTTATTTTCATTTGGATATACAAATGGCCAATAACATTTATTGAATAGGTCGTGTCTCTTCCCCAAGGCTTGAGAGGTTGTCATACTTTTTCTGTAAAGGGTCAGATTGAAAATATTTCAGACTTTGAGAGCCAGTCTCTGCCACAACCATTTAACTCTATTGTTGGAGCAGGAGAATAGCCATAGACCATATTTAAGCAAAGGGAAGTGCCTGTGTTTCATTATGATTTTATTTACAAAATCAGGAAGTAGGCAGAATTTGGTCCGTAGTTTGTAGTTTCCAGTCCCACCTATATATTTCATATATGTGGATTCTTTTTGAAAACTTTCCATTTTACACTAACGATATGTTAACTACTGTGTGACAACTAAATTTTCTTAAATACTACAGATTTATCATTCCTATCCTGAATTTCTTATTGATTTCTTTTTGTTGGTTTTCATCTTTCTCTTGGATCTCATTGAGTTTCTTCCAATATTTTCAATTCATTATCTGGTATTTCAAAGACTTCATTTTGGTTTGGATCCATCGCTAGTATGAGCAATCTTAGTAGAGCAATATTAGTAGAATTGTTCCTCTGGTTCCTTCTCATCTGGGTAGACTATTTATTCTTATTGCTTTTGAATTTGTGTTTCGTTGCACTGAGTTTATTTTTTTTACCCCTTAAGGATAAGACTATAATGTGAATTGTTTATGCTCCCCTGGGTTTGGCTCTCAGTGCTTTCAGTGGCAAAGGCTCTGTATAAGTTCCTTGGTTATAGATAATCTTTGTGTGGTGGCTTTCTCAGATTCTGGATGTAGTAGAGATGTACTGGGCATATAAGTGATTCACTGCCTCCTGCAGGGCCAGAATATCAGGTCTCATGAAGATTATCTCACCCCAGTAGTGTACACTTTTTTTTCTTCAGTACTTTTTTTTCCCGTGGGTTGAACAGTTCAGCCTGCAGGCCAGTAGGTGGTGCCCACAGTTAAGAACCAGCTGTGGCAGAAGCAGGTGTGTATGCACAATATCCCAATGGCAGGCACAAGCCCCAGCTCTGACAGAAGTGGTGGCAGGGGTAGGGGGAATTCCTGGTAAATGCACTGAGGTCTCTACCGGAGGAAACTGCCCCAGCTCCACTACCAGACCGACAGGAATGCAATCTACCTCCCATCATGCTCCTGTCCCCAGCACTCAAGATATTCAGATCAGATAAGACACTAATGTCCATCTGCAGGAATGCTGCCATTCTGTTTAGAGGAGAGGGACTCCACCCCTCTAACAATTATGAGCCTGGAAGGTACACCTCCTGTGGGGATGCAGTCACCCCAAAATGCCCCAGAAAGACCATCCATATGTGTACCCACATTGAGCTTCCACAGGAGAAGCTTCCACTATGTCCATGGCTAGACTTGCTACTGCCACACTTTTTTTTTTCTTTTCTTTTTTTTTTTCTTTTAAGAGTAGCATTGTAGTTGGTGGCTGTGTCTAATGGGTAGCAGTACTGCACTGGGAAATGGTTCTCAGCACTCCGGGAGACATTAAAAATTTAAATAAAGCTGTGATTCATCTCTTTTTTCCTTAGATAATACATGGTTTTGTCTATCTATTAGCCAGAAAACATGGAGGAACATGGGTCATGTTCTGCTAGTGTCTCAATGCAAGTGGTAGCTCTTGAATGCGAGAGTCCCCTTTAACAGTTATATCATGGGATAGTGAAACCATGGAACATATTGGTGCTAAGCATGTATTCAGCAGTGGAGATCAGAATTAAAAGTATATTGAATTTGATCAAGGATTCTCACCACCAAGGCAGTTTAGCTTCCCTTCTCTACTGTGCCCTTCGCTCAATTTTCCTCTTGAATTCAAGTATCCCATTTCCACATGAGAACCTGGATAGTGAATTTGATGCATATATCCAGTAGAGCCATAAAAATTTGAATCCCCTCTATTGAAGTTTACCAGCACACCTGAATAAGTGTCTATGGCCTTCTGTCCCTTTGAGAACGAGGGGAGCTTGCCCATACTCCACGTCATCTTCATCCATAAAGCCACTGAGGTTGGGGTTGAGGGGAATAAGCCATCAGGGGATGAAGATGCAGACAGGGGCTTCATGCCAATAAGCATGGCACCCTTTCTTTCAGTGTCTATTTGCCTACGCACTGATCACTTCTTAACCAAACAAACTTCTAATATTTTTGGAGGTAGAGGAAGATGGCTGAATAGAAACCTCCAGTGATCGACCTGCTGCATAAACACCAAATTCAGTAGCTATTCGCACAAGCGAGCACCTTCAAAAGAACCAAAAATTAGGTGTGTGATCATACTACCTGGTTTTAACAATATGTCCAGGCAAGAGGCACTGAAGAGGGCAAAAAAGATAATCCTGCATTGCCTACACCACCCCTTTCCCATCCTCCACCAGTGCCATGCCAGAATACCAAGTGGAAAGAGACTCCATGTGCCCAGGGGAGGGACAGTGGAGAGACTGTGGGACTATGCATTGAAACCTAGGGATGCCCTGGCATAGAGGAACACAGCACAGAGCAGAATTCTGCCAGTGCCCATGGAGGGTGCATTTAGACCAGCCTGGACAAAGAGAAATCCTACACCTAGAAATCCAAGTTCCAGCTAGCCCTACCACCAACTGACAAAAAGCAGACTGGGAACTGGACTACATTCATAAGGCAGGTGAGCCACAAAGGCTCCAGTCTTTGAGCAGTTCTTGTGGCTAATGAGATGCCAGCAGTGGCGGCCAAGGCAGTGCCTGTAAACTCCCCCCACTGCCACCGAGTAAAGGTAGTGTGGCTCAGGGAGTCTTCATCCACTTGGGGAAAGGAAAGGGAAAAGTTCAGAGGACTTTGTTTTGCAATTTGGGTACCAACTCAGCCACAGTAAAATAAAGTACCAAGAAGACTCCTGAAGCCCTTGAGTCCAGGCTTAGTTATTGCATGGCATTTCTAGACCCACTCTGGACCAGAAGGAAACATGCTGCTCCAAAGGAAGGACCCAGTGCTGGCAGGATTCACCATCTGCTAACTAAAGAGCTCTGGGGTTTTGAATAAACAGCGGAAGTAGCCAGGCGAAAGTCACCATGAATTTTGGGTAAGACTAGGATGGTTTCAGTTGTGACTTGGCACTCATGGCCACCAGGAAGTGCCCATGTCCCTCCTCCCACAACTCTAGCAGCCAAGCACAGAGAGTGAGGGAAGAGAGAGCGATTTTGCCTGGTAAGACAGGGAATTCTCCCTTATCTTACCAAGTCCACCAAGGCAGTACCACCAAGAGTCTGCAAGAGTCATAGCATTATTGGGATTGGGGCATCTCCAAGGCTGATACAGCTTCGGTGACCAAAGACTGAGATAACAACACCCAATGCCTTTTGAATACCTGGAAAGCTTTCTCAAGAAACATGGTTTAGGTTTTTTTTTGTTTTGTTTTGTTTTGTTTTGTTTTGTTTTGAGTCCTTTCCTTTCTTTGGTATCAAGGTGATGCTGGTTTTGTAAAATGTGTTAGAGAGGATTCCTTCCTTCTCCATGCTATGGAATAATTTCTGCAGGATAGTTATTGGTTCTTCTTTCGAGGTCTGGTAAAACTTAGGTGTTAATTCATCTAGTTCAGGAATTTTTTTTCGTTGGAAGCTTTTTTATTGCTGCTTCAATTTTGGTACTTGATACTGGTCTATTCAGGAATTCTATTTCTTCCTGACTGAGCCTGGGGAGGCTGTATGCTTCTAAGAACTTGTACATTTCCTCCACATTTTCAAGTTTATGTGCATAGAACTTTTTTATAGTATTCAGAGATGACATTTGATATTTTCATGATATCAGTTGTTTTTCATTCCAGATTAAGCTTATTAGAGCTCTTTCTTTTCTGCTTCTGGATAACCTAGTGAGAGTCCTGTCAATTTTGTTTATCTTTTCAAAGAACTGACTTTTTGTTTCATTAATTTTCTGTATAGTTCTTTTGTTATCATTTTCATTTAGTTCTGCTCTGATCTTGATTATTTCTTTTCTTCTAGGTTTGGGATTGGCTTGCTCAATTTTTTTTCAGCCATAAAAATAAATTATGAACTAATACCTCCTGGATGGAGCTGGAGCCCACTCTTCTATGTGAAGTATCACAAGAATGAAAAGCAAACACCACATGTATTCACTATTAAATTGGTACTAATTGATCAACACTTATGTGCACATATGGAATAACATTTATCAGGGATTGGGCAGGTGGGAGGGGGAGGAGGAGACTGGTACATTCACACCTAATGGATGCAGTGCGTGCTGTCTGGGGGATAGATTCACTTGTAGCTATGACTCAGGAGTTATGGGTACAACTGTTTTGTACCCATAAATATAAAGAATACAAATTTAAAAAATTTTAAAAACCTAAACTTTGAATATTTTTGATCCACTCAAAGCTTTCTATTGGATAGTAATAGCTTTAAATGTTTATCCAGCTTTGGACTCCTTAGGTAAGCAGCCACTGTCATTTTGTTTCTGGATTGGGCCATTGGGCTTTCTAACTCAACATCACAATAACGTGCTTTCCTCTGTCTACCCAGAAAAGAGTAAATAAAAACAAAGGAACCATTTGGGTAGTGCATTTCCGTTATACCTCTCGCTGCTCATCCTCTCTACATTAACTTAGCTCATTTACTAGCAGCTATGACTGTGGAGGAACCTTCCACCCTATATACACCCTCCACTTGGGTGAGAGAATTCACAAACAGATCCCAGAATTTATCTCATATTGTTGAACCCCATCCTCAGCATCATTGTCCTTCTCTTCCTGAAATTCATACTTCTGTCAGCATGCCATCTTCATTGACAAAGTCAATCCTGTGAAGGATCTGAAATTTTTACTAATTTTCTAGCAGATAATTTAGCCTGACACAGTTTCATGGATGCTGGCATGAAACATAAGACTTTAGAATCAGAGACAAAGGCCTTTATTACTCTGGCAAGGTGAACAGCATGAATATTGGCATATTGGCATCAGTTTTCTTTGTCTCTCAGTCCCATAATGGAGATCCAGATAGTCCCATATGAATATCTGCATATACACTATATTGCATTACATGAGAGAAACTAGAGTTTAGGCCATTTGAATTCTTTATAATGGGTAATAAACATGCCTGTCCTTTGTGCTGACAGAGACATAACCATTTCTATACTAGACAAGAAACACACCTGCCCTTTGCTACAAAGGGAGACACTGGCCTTGTCATCCAAGGCTGACTGCTCTACCAACACCCTTAAAAAGGTAATTCAGAAAGAGATAATAGATATGTTAGTCTGTTTCACTATAGTAACCATTATCTGTATGTATCCCATAACATCATGTAGTAAACCTTAACTCAAATATACACAATAAAATTTATTATAAGAAAAAAGTTCAGTGTCTCTCCTCACAAGACATTCAGAAATACAAGACATTAAGTAGAGATTTGTCTTCCAACAGACAAATACAGAGAATTATGGAAGAATAGAAAAAAATGCTCTTACTCAAAATTGTTTTTTATATTAAGAGGAATACTATATATCTTGGAATATTATAAGTTAATATTATCTTTTTAAGGTTTAAAATTTCTATATTAGTGTTTTGATTCTATGGTGGATTTGATCCATATTTTACAAAGATAAAAACTTTAAAATTATATGCATTCATCTATATCAAAATTACATGTGTATGAGTGCATATATATATTAATATATGATTTTCAAAGTATTACTATTGAAAATGTAGGTACATATATATAGACAAAAATACAAATACATCTTAAAAGTATATAATTCGGAAAACATTTGATTGAATTATATATTCATTGCTTGGCAGACTTCCATTGAATTTTCATTTTATAAAATAGAGGAAGTTATTCATTAGTGACACATATATTTACATAAAAATGTACAACTATATATAATTTATTTATATTTAAAAAACTATAATATTTGATGAAGATAATATGTCGTGTAACTATGTGCTTTCTCTAATAAATTTGGCATATGCAAATTTTAAACTCAAATTGTTATGTTAAGTATGTGACAAAATATTAGTTTTAAGTTCACTTTAGCATCTTAGATTGACAAAACATTCGCTGAAACACAAAAAATAGGCTCAATATTAAAGAAAGTAATTTACTAGTCATAAAGCCTCATGCATTAAACTGTGTTATCGGACTGCCACATAACTGCATATACTCCTTTCAGGAGTTGTATTCCCAATCTAATCCAGAGGAAGCTCCGTTTTTTGCCAGCTTTAACCAACTGGTACAAGAAATGCTTTTAATTTGCCATTTTAACATTTAATGTGTGGAAAAGTCTTGTTCATCAGACACTTCTATTCTTAATTTAGAATATGCTGTTCAGTTTATAGGGAAATGAAAAGGCAAAGCTTATAAATGAATGAGTCAGTTTGTGTAATAAAATGGCAATTTCACAATAAGTAAATAATATAAAAATTGTTTACTGAATGAGACAGAGGAGTAACTATGCTTGTTTCCCATCAGTGTCACACCTGCTTAGAGATTAAATTGCATTATTTTATGCTACATTAAAATCACATTTTCTAGAGTGATATTTTATGTTTCTAATAGGCAGTTGTAAATGCCTTTGTGAACCCAGCAATATACTGTTTTCTGCAGTGAACATTTCTATTAGTGATAATTCACCCATAATTTTATTTTAGAAAAGAAGAAATGTCAGCCAGAACACAATATATACATCCTCTTTTTCTAAACCAGCATAATAAGAAACGTTAACATTGTTAAAAACTTCTAAATTCAGGCAGAGGGAACTTCAAATTAATGCTTTATCTGAATACCACCCCCTACAAACATTAATACTGAATAAAAACCTGTTTTTAAAAAATAATGTATTTTCTACTTTATAATTCTAAATTAGATTATTTTTTAAAAAACTGGCGTTAGTTGACATCCTCTGTTGTGTGTATGTTGTATTTCTATTAGAAAGATTTTGATCTCCATGTGTCTCTTATGGAGTTATTTGTCCTTTTCTGTTTTATTTATGACTAAATATTTATTAATATCTGATTTACATTCTTGGAATTACAAACATCCAATGGTCTAAGCAGACCAGAAGTTTAAATCAGCTTTTTAGCATACCTATTTTTGTTAAACATCGTACTTTTTTATTTAAAAATTATGCTTAGGGGGGAAATGTTTAAATTACAAAGCCATAGCAAGGAGTTGATTTATATCATGTTTACTTGAAAAATATAACTGCTTTTTAAGGTTGTGGTCTATCATTCCATTACTGATGGAGACAATGGAGCAATGCATTTCTTGATATACCTTACACAATTGTACTTATACACTTTTGTTCAATTTAGATTCCTCCATCATTTCTATATTCCTGACTCTTGCCTACAAAAAGGCTTTTTGCTCTATACTACGAATTAGCAACCTAAATCTTACAGGACAAACTCATCCCGAAGCCTGGTTTTGCACATTTTGCATTTGAGTAAGAATGATTTTTATGTTTTTAGAGGGTTGAAAAGACAAGGAAGAAGAGAAGGAGAAAAAGGAGGAAGAGGAGAAAAACAAAAATGAGAACAAGACTCAGAACAAGAACAAGGAGGAACAAAACAAGAAGTTACAGAGTTCATATGTGATTTTCAAATCCCAAATTACTGACTACCTAGACATTTAAGGAAAAATATTATTGACATCTGCTCAAGCCTCTTGCCAGATCAGGCTCTCCTTCAGCATTCAGCATCAAATTCTATAAGCTAACCCGAATTCACATTTATCCTTCCCTTTTGTTCTGATCACAGTGGAAAAGTCATACATCTCTATGTTGTTCTATGGCTAATCCTACGCTGTATGTTTAAATCCCTCTATCTAAATGATCTTCTGTATCAATAATCATTTTTCTTATATTTTAGACTTTCAACCGGCATTTTCCCATCATCAATGAAACATAAAAATTCCAGTAAATGTTAGATTTAGAATTTGACCCTGCATATGTTATCTCTGACTTATGACTCTATGACTTTCTCACTATGGCAGTGTTTTTGAAAGTGTAATCCTGTGGGTCCCTGGATCCTGTTCAGGAGTGCCTAGCATTTCCATTTTCCAATTACATATCTGTGTGAGGCCAGATTTTCCCCACATACTTTAACCAAAACACTGTATTAGAAGAGATTGAATGCAGGAGCAGATATGTGAATCCAAATGCCTTCTAGAAAGACAGACATTAAAAAGACCTATGAAAAATATATAAAACAGTGACAGCTTTCATATGATTTTCAATTTGGAAAAATATCATTATATTTTCATAAAATACATTATTTAAATTAACATATAACTGGCTTATAATTGCTAGTTTAAAATCAATCATTCCACTTTTAAAACAATTAGTCTT